>JARJLF010001154.1:0-96636 GCA_029378395.1 Mycena leptocephala
TGTTTACACCGTAATTTCTGTAATTCACACATATTCTTTGGATTGGCATGTACTGTACTTTGTTTCTGGTCCGACATTTTCAGCAGTGAAATCTAATCCAACCAAGTCAAAACCTGAGCGTTCCCCGAAAAAACAAACCTGTGCTTGGCTCCGAACGACGACTCGCAGTATCTTAGTCAGGTCTCGGATAGATCAGAGGAAATGAAAGCTTGTGCCAATAATGTTACAGTTAATAACACCAAAATCGTGCCGATTGCATACTTATTCCTACCAGTCTTGCAACTGTCTGTCACTTCAATCATGCGTTAATGTTACATTTGAACGCAACGCGACCAGGTGATACGAGCCGGGGATTCGCGACCAGCTCCAATTTATGGCACAAGTGTTTCAACGTACTCAGAAAGACATCGTGGCTGGAGAATTAAATCACTTCCATGCTTCTTTAACTAGGTCCGCCCCTCTTTCTGCGATGGCATATGTTGCAGCTTGAGTATGCCCACTCGGCACAAACGGCTGAGCGTAGATGTCAAACCAGCCCACGTCCACCATAATACATCCCACTCACAAATACCGAGGCATCAATAATGCGTAATCCAACCGCGCCCTTTACCCGCAGATCAGGATCAACGACCCCATACCGCGCGTTCTTTGCAGACATCGCAGCAGTACCGACCAAGTGGGAAGCAGACTGCGCGTTGTTGCGAATATATTCGTCGAGTGCATCCTGAGACATATTTTCCAGGTCCACGATTGGAGCGATGATGTAGTCGCGCCATGTCGGTGCCTTGACAAATCGTAGCACCTTCTGTACGGCTTGACGCGCGGTGAAAAGATCGACATCACTCTGGAAAAACCCAACGTCAATTATGGGGGAATCAAATGGGTTGCTGCTGTTGATTGTGACCGAACCACCTGATTCAAAGGGAATGGGAAGTAAATAAGGTGAGATATTGAGTTGAGTACTCACGGCTGACTGGATGGAGTATGACCATACCAGCCCCATGGAATGGTTATTTGCCGCGACAAGAATGCTCCCAGGCTAGAAATTTTCGCAATAATTATTACTTGGACAAGGCAATTTGAGGCACTTACACCCCACGCAACCTCGATATGAGGAGAATCAGGGCCGGGCGACGGATCAGTAAAATTATTCAAAGCGAGTGTTTCGGGCTCAGGCGAAGCCATGCAATGTGTGTGGTTCCTATTGCCGAAAGCGGACCAGTATGCGATCGTTCCATTCAGCAAATGCCTCATTGAAGCGCGTAGCATTCAGGGTTATTGACTCTTCCGTTTGGTTCGAGTCCACAAACCAACCAGCGCCGAATAACGGTTGGTCGGAGGCGTTGCGCCCAACACTCGGGAGATCAGGAGAGTGGGTATGCCAAGATCAGTTAAAGTTGCTTGATCGCCTATTCCGCTGTGCAAAAGAATGCTTGGGGTACCAACGGAACCGGCGGAGAGGATAATTTCCTTTGCAGCTTTCGCTGTAAACAGATTCCTCCTGAATGACGGATTAACGTTAGAGGTTTTTTTTGTCCACTCAATTAGATACCTTGGGCGAATTGTACACCGCCAAAAGTCAGCTTCCCGCCAACTCGGCCGGGTCCACAAGCTTGGACACTTGTGCGTGCAGCAAAACATGCAGATTTTCGCGGTGTATAAATTGTGGCCTAAATATGAGGTCGCGGAGCTGCTTCGCTCTCCGCCTCCGATGTAGTTTGCAACCAACCTATCTTGCTAGTCATTGCTTGCTTACCCGACTGTTGATTTATTACACGCACCAAGGCCCAACGGCTTGCCAGAATTCATATCCAAATTGAATGCCCACTCGCCTCGGAGCTCTTCAGTAGCCTCAATAACATGCTGCGAAAAAATTGGCCACGGAAAGCCAGCCAGGCTAACAGAATTATCCCCGTGGTGCTATGCACAGACGGGTTGAATTGGCCCCGCGTGTCGTGGTGATCCACGGGCGGAGTCCATTTTTCATTCTTTGAAGGAGGCGCTAACAGATGTAGAAGTGATGTCGGATAATAAATGTCCGTGTCCAAACCTTGAAGAAATATGGTATCAAACGATCCCAGGACCACCCCGGATCGCCAGTTACTGCCGCGAAACGATTATAGTCATCTTCTGACCCGCGGGTGTAAACCATCCCATCTATGAAAAAAATTGAACAACACAAGCGACGGGAAGAGGAAAATACAGTACTGTGTGCGCTGCATCCTCCAAGGATATGTGCTTTAAAAGAACTTTGAGGTTAATCAGTGCCCATGAGGCATCGACCGACCTCTGGGTTTCCTATATTACGACCATTCAAACCAGGCTGCGGAACCGTGGTGTAGTCTATATCATTTGTGAGCCCGTAGAATTTTGAATGACGAATTCGACATACTCCATTCGTAGATGTTGGGCGGACTGACAAGATTCCCGAGAAGGGCTGGAACGATCGAGTCGATGACACCTTGATTCCTATAAAATACGTCGACAACATGTGTGAGGGCGAAACCAATAAGGTGACCGACTCACGAAACGCCCGCCTCCAAAACAAGGACGGACCAGGCGGGATTCTCAGTCAATCGATTTGCGACCACGTTCCCGGCAGTTCCACCTTGGGCAAGTTATTCCGGCCGCACAACAAACAGGAGAAAATGTCGTGCCTCCCAAATGACAAAGTCATACGAGAGACCTGGGAGATGTGCGACATCGTCGTATATCTTGCAGAAGCATGGGACGAGACATGCCAGAGTTACTAGAGCTCGCGGCCACATTGCAAAGGGACAAGGCTGAAGAGAATGTCACGGATCGCCTGCTGATATATACTGCCAGTGTCGGGATTAAATGGGCCAATCTCGAAGAAGAGAACCGCGCCACGATTCGAAAGACAGCGATGTCATGTGCTCGTGAATAGAGAAGCTCAACCTCTTGGGGTGTCGTAAGTTTCAACCACCACAACTTGCAACCCAACGCCAAATGCAAGACACGTTGATCGGAAATAGCACTAAAACTGTTCGTGAATGCCGGGATGCTAGCCTAGAGAAGTGGCACGCTATTGTTGGAACTGGCATGAGAAGAATATCGGCGACCAGAAATACTGACCGTGCGATGCAGCTTGGTCAGAGCCGAGAAATTTCAAGCCAGCTGACCTTGGTCGACAAATTGAAAGACCTTGGAGAGAAGTAATGCTGCATTGGATAATAATGAATCTATGACAGTACCAACCCGCGCCCAGAACTGAGCTCAATGAACTCATAATCGCCAGGCACCTTCTCTCCTTGGGTCCTCGTCTCGTGCGCCACAGCGTCCGCAACCGTGTATCTGGTCCGCCGCAGCAACGGCGCAATGAAACCGCCGCCCCGCTTGACCTCGTCGTGCGTCGCGATCCAGTACCGCGCACCGCTCGCGCGCACGGCCTCGAGCGCGTTGAGGGCGCCGAGGTTTAGCTGCTTGGTCCGCCAGATGCGCACGTCGTGCAAGCCGTGGAGCAGCGCGAGCGTGCGGATGCCCTTGCCGCTGTCGGGCGATGTGAGGCCTGCGAGGTCTGCGCCACGGACGCCGTGCGGGGAGTAGATGACGGCGGCGGGCGTGCTGTCGTCGCCCTGCGTGAATACGATGACGACAGCAGAGTGATAATAGAGGGCGTTGCCCGCGGTCACGACACGGCCAATGCCGACCCAGGAGGGCAGCGGGGCATGGCTGAGCGTCTTCTGCCAGTCCGTCAGGGAGGTCGACGGGGAGAAAGGCGGCGTCGTGATGACGGTGTCGAAGTGCCGCCACGATCGTACTAGAGAGGCCGCTTTCTCCGTCGCGAAGACGGGTGTGGTCCGCGGGAGCTCCTTCAGCGTCGCCTCATGGCAGTGGTCCGTGAACTCGTGTGATATGGCGACCGTGTCAACGAAAGACTCCAACTCTTCCGCCGCACCATCGCGTCCTTCCGCCTCTGCAAGCAAGCGCCCCAGTTCAGCCATCGTCTGGATGCTCGGCGCCTCGACGTGCCACTGCGTCGAGAACCACGCCGCAACGTCCGACTGGGGGCCCCGCAGCCAGGGATCTAGGAGGATATTGAAACGTGTGCGGCCGCGGGGCGCTCGGCCGACGACGGGTAAGGCAGCTGTAGCAGCCACGTTGTGTCGGCGTTCAGGTGCAGAAGGATTGGGTGCGGACTTTGCAGGGCTGAGCGCAGTTTGGCGACGTCGCTTATATCGATCATTTTTCGCCTCGACTGCCCTGTTGTTATGACTGCTGCAGCTGTGGAACTTGGGAATTCAAGCTGGGTTGGACCAGTGCTTGCCGCTCAGCCGCGACCGTCACCAGCGTCGTCGTCCCGAGGCTTCAATAAGTGGTGCTTGAGTGGTGCGATCATTTGTTATCGTGTGTTGATTTGGTTTGATCGTGATCGATGTGATGCCAGTGGGACTGAATCAGGAAACGGGTCGCGTTCCATCGCGTCCCGAGGTCGACAGGCTTGCGAAACGCGTACTTGATGTCAAGGAGGTGAGCAAGACTGAGACTAAAGAAATGCAGAACGCACGTAGGAATAATCGTGAATGATGCAAAGTAGAAGTCGCTCGCCACGCATGCAGTGTAGGGCGTCTCAGCCGAGTCCGAAGACAAAATTCGGAATTGACGGAAATGCCTGGCGGTATGAAGCACTGCGTACTGAGATCATGCCCGTGATGCGCACGTTCTGTAGCTTGCAGCCGGACTTTGATATAAAGAACGCTAACGAGGCGATGGGGTTCGTGCCAAGGAATCGCTCCGAGATTTCGAGATCGAGGAGAGCTGGGACGATAAAAGTCTCGAGATACCCTGCTACATCATCATCAAAATTCTCCAAAGTTAATGATTCCAAGCACAGAAGCCGGATATCTGGCTCAGGCTGATTAATGTCGCGCCCGCCAACCATCAGCTTGCAATGCACGAGATTCGATGCCTGCTGCAAAATCGGGACGCCTTCATGGGGGAATACTCCGTCTAAAGTCAGAGAAGTCAATTGAGCCCATGGCAATATGACTGTGGCAGCGGCGAATTGACGGAGAGAGACTTTGCGCAGCAGGGGCACATCGCAAGATGTTACAAAGCCGGCAGGTGGAAGTTCTAGTCCCAAATCCAGGTCAGATAGCAGAGGCATCGGAGCTTCGATGAAAAGGAGGTCGGATGAAGATTGAGCCCAAAGTGCGAGGTGCTCGAGACGTGCGCGATGAGGTGCGACCGCTGCAATGACCTCGTTCATCCTCAGCTGGTGAAGAATTTGAACTGAAAGAGGGCAAGACCGGGACCTGGTCAGCGAGAGTTCGAGTATATGAGGTTGTCGTGTCAAGCCTTGCGTGTAGGATATGCAAAGGGCCCTCCAGAGTGCAGAGGTACCCAGCGCTATTTCTCGCCACCTTCGACAAATATAGGTCAAATTGGCGGGCGAAAAAAGCCCTATAATCGGGGGCAGAGGGGGTAGACCGGCAGAAAATGGATGAAGATCTCGGAGATGATCTCGTTGGGCAAAGTCAAGACAGGGTACTTGTAGGCATCGAGTCGCTCCTGCACTAGCGCTTTCTCATTTCGTAAGGCGGAAAGGGAGTACTCGAGATCCAAAATCTGCGCTTCGATGTCCGCAACACGAGTGCGATCCGTCTCAAGGCCAGCGAGCATAGTGGTGATATGGCTCCGAGCTCGTGTTAGCGGTGGCAAACTTGTTGCTAAGACTAAACAAGATTTAGTGTGCAGGTGCACTGATACCAATCACTCACATGGAATCTGTACGCTCGAACGCAAATTCAGAAGCAAGTTTCGTCAAGAACTAGTTGAAAACAATCCAAATGGCAAATATGGAGTCCACGGCGACCGTCGACAAACGTCTAAATCTGAGGTTCGGCAATGGAGTGAGTGTGCGTTGGCCTCGACTTCCGTGTTCAATGCTCGGGTGGGAGTGCTAGCAGGGCTCAAGACTAGTGAGGTGTGGAAGACGAGAAGAGACCCGTTGCACTGCCACTGATTTGGATCTTGACTTTGACTATCATCTTGGTTTCCTAATTTTCTGCAACCAACCTACAGAACGGAGTCCGGACATTCCAGTCACATCCGCACCTTTTCCGGATCCGACTTCAAGAACTTGATCCTTCTTTCTCTCTCTAGCTTGCGCAGACTGATTGACGTGACTAGCGCCGCGAAAAAAAAAAAACAAGTCTAACTTTTGAAGCAATCGAACGGAAATGGCATGCGGAATGTTCTGGAGAAACCGTGAACCACCGACTCACAAAATTATCCAAGCTGCAGCGCGTACAAAGATTTATCCCGTTTGGACATTACGCCCAGAAACCGCGTCGCATTCCTTGGTGCCCGAATGTCCCAAATTTTCGGGATCTACTCTCCCTCATGTTATTCTGAATCCGTGGACATTGGCGAGCAATAGCGATCCTCAGTCTCGTCCTCTGAAGGGCGAACCGCAACCAGCTGGATATCAAGTACTGTACGATGGACGATGGACGAGAGGCTAGCTGCGCTGCTTGATCTCTTGAAAACTTGGCTGTTGTGCTCCTGCGATTGTCCCCTCTCCCTTAGTCTCCCGATTTCAGATGCCCCTCAAATTCTCCGCTTTTGCTAGACCTTGCTCCGGACCGCTTGCTTCCCGGCTAAATGTTGAGCTCTTACTTGCATTTGATCCAGGTCGACATGCCGCTGCTGCGAAATTTAACCTTCGGCTCGAACCATCTTCTTCGCGCAGCCCGCATTAACTATAGTTGGCTATGCGCTGCGGCTGACAGAAGTTGTCTACCCGAGCCTTTCAATACATCTTCCGTGCCATTGCCTTGGGCGCAACTGACCTAACTGACCCACCTCAGGGGCCATTATCTACACACCTGGGTGGATGCACCGATATACCGTGGCACCACTATCTGTCATACATGTACAGGCAGACATAGCGAAGACAGCATGCCGCGAGGTGTTTCTGTCCACTCGAGGCATGTATGTTACATATGACTTGGGATTGGGCCTCTTCGCGGCGGGTGCTGAACCTTTAGGTCAAGGGGGGTCTACACTTCCACAAAATCCCCACTATACCAACTTTTGGTTCAACAATTGGAAGAGCTTAAAATAATTGGGTTGGACAGCTTGCGCAAAAGCCGCACGAGCCGCACGCGGCTTTTGTGCATTGCGCAAAGCCGTAGGTTTTTCTTCGCTGTTCTTAATTCTTGTTATGCTCAATACCATCCAATGCCCCTTGAATCCCATATTCTACTCCTGAGAGTGTTATTTGTTGGATGTGCAACTGTGGGAGGCCGCATTTTTAACGCATCACGAAGGTATCCCTCAAGCTCCACTTCCTTTCCCCACACTCTGACGACTGCCGCACAGCAGAGGCAATGCTGACGATGTTCCCTCTCCCCACAGCACCTCTCCTTCACCTCAGGTAAGCTTATATTGAAATAGTTGATTGACACTTCTCATATTTAAAATTTGCCCTGCGGCTTTGCGCAATGCAAAAAAGCCGCATGCGGCTCGTGCGGCTTTTGCGCAAGCTCTCTAATATGTTTTACACAAAGTGGAATACTAACAACCATTCTCTAATACAAATATGTTTTGTATGCCGGTGCCCGTCTACAGAGGAGGGGGGAGCTTACGCCATTCTCAAACAGCTGTTTGGAAGAGTTCTTTTGTGGCTCAATCAAGGCTAGCAAGCTTGTGTGGTGATCCGGGCTGTTCTTGCACTCGATCGTCACCTACACTTGTGATCCTGTATCAGGGTCCAGATGTGGAATGTTGGTGTTAATCCAGAACAGCATCTACGACGCTCTCAAGGCTCGAATTCTAAAATGCAAGTTTTCTGTCTTGCATTGAGATATTTGCTGAACACTTTCATTCACAGTGGTTCACGACTATAAACTCGACCGTCATAAAGAGATAAAGATGTACTTTGGATGGCATGAGCTCCTGATCATATTCATGAGAATGCTCAATGACAGCCGTTGTGAGCCATCACTTTGTGATCGCTCTGGAACGGCACATACAAAGCGGAAACACCATCACCAAATAGAGACAGCACATTTCCGATCCGACACCCTTACACATTGGCAACTTCACACAACAGTGAATTCCGATACACACACTTCCAAACTCTCTGAACGCAGCAGGAAAAGCAATCACCACAAAATGGAAAAGGCCGAGTCCCAGACTAAAAGTGGCACCAGCGAAAAGAACTAAGAACAGATTCCGTTGTGCTATAAAAACGCCAACTGTCCGACCACCAACTCGTGCTGACTCTTACTAATGCCAAGCCGACTTTGCACGCCAATTTAGTAAGGAGGACTGGCGACTTGCGCGCCCGACTTAGTAACACCAAGTGCGACCTTGCTGAACACTGACTCTTAGTAATGCCAAGGACTTTGCGCGCCGACTTAGTAAAAGTGCGACTTTGCGTGCGCCTGACTATACTTGGCGCTGTTGCTGACATATGCGCCGCCTTGTGCTTCCCCTCTGCCTCGCGCTCCCCTCTGCCTTGCCTCACTCTGCTTCACCTCGCTGGGAAGCCGAGCCAGGCGCTGAACACAACACAAGTCGAGTAGGGTATGGTTATGAAGCCCGTGGAGCAGCCTTCAAGAAGGAAAAGGTCATTCAAGTCGGGGAGGGTACCAATAAAACAAGGAGGAGAACTCGATCATGAAGATATGGGAATGGAAATGATTCCTGACTGAAGGAGCACGCGTTCGGCGAGCGGAAAACTCACGCACAGGTTTCTGGAATGCAGAAATAGGAGTGGAAATCATCCCCGACTAAGGAGCACGCGTTCGGCGAGCAGAAAACTCACGCACAGGATTCTGGAATGCAGATATAGGAGCGGAAATCATCCCTGACTAAGGAGCACGTGTTCGGCGAGCGGAAAACTCACGCACAGGTTTCTGGAATGCAGATATAGGAGCAGAAATCATCCCCGACTGAAGGAGCACACATTCAGCGAGCAGAAAACTCATGTACAGGTTTCTGGAATGCAGATATAGGAGCCGAAATCATCTCCGACTGAAGGAGCACGTGTTCGGCGAAGCGGTGATAAGCAGTGAATGAACACACAGTTGAAAACACAATATTTTTTGGTTTTCATTGTATAGTTCATTCCTATTATATTATCCATTATAGGCAGTACTGAGAACCCAAAGTAGCTGGCCTGTGGCCAGCATCACAGGAGCCCTGGTGGAAGCCAGAGGTGTCTCTGACAAGTACTCGCTCCGAAACATGTAGGAGATTGTGTAGCCCAACCTAAACATATGGGTATTCTACCAAGTTCTGGTAGTTCCCATTTGATGAGAACTACGGGAATGGTAGTCTCTCGTAGACAGACGCTACAACAATTCTGGTGCTCGTGCCTCGCATGTTGTAGTCTGTTGATAAGGTCGATCGAGCGATCGGTGGCCTGCTTATTACAAATCACAACAGGAATTTGGCTGCCAGTATGGATTCCAGAGGCTTATCTTCACCAATCTGAAGCAACAATAGTGTTTACTAACATAAGTTCAACATCTTCTTCCCCCAATACACGGCGGCAGACAAGCGGCAGCGTGATATGAGCTTTGATGGATCAACAAATGACCAATCCTGACAAATCACCTCTGTTCACTCCGCGAGGACGGAAGCCGAAGGATAAAATTTGAAATAATATTTTGGGGCCAGACACCCATTTAAACATCTTTTCTCACCGGAAGTTTGAAGCTGGGGATACTGGAAGTGCTACATAAGCCTGGCCACATTTCAAACTCCGATGATTAGTAATAAGCAGGCCACCTATATCCGGTGGCGCGGTTAACTACAGACTACGGGAATGGTGGGAATTAGAGATTTGAGTGATTATTCTATTCTTGATCCTGGTTCTCGATGCATTTGCGTCGATCCAAGTGACATGAGAACACCAGAGGTGGTGTTTCGATTGTACCCGAACATCGGTTACTTGGCAATGTGCATCAGAGTGGGATAGTAAGCGAAGGGAACCCATGATCGTCGATCTCGGAGTTCCCACGACTTCCCCATTAAGTGTAGGAGCGTTCTCAAGAACCCATCCTGAGCCATAACTCAAAGTGGGGTATCATTTGAAGCCTACATGGCTGGAGACCACAGTTTCCATGGAGATCTTCAAGGGATACCTTCAGAAAGCAAGTTACATTGCAAAAGGGTTACATGGTGGTTGATGTCTAAGCCGACATCAAAGTCACCATGTGCAGAATCTTACAAAGGAACGGTCGGAATATACCCGGAATGGCATGCTCAGTGCCCTGACCAATGAGAATCAACAGATTCTAGTTCTTTCATTGTCATAGTCATATCTAGTCATATCTAGTATTGTATAAGTAGGTAGAGGTGTTTAAAGGGTCGAGGACAGAGTTTCCCCCAACTAGTGAGCCTAGCTTACACCAAGGGAAACTTTTAGTCAATCTTCGGACACCTACCAACATCAGTTTGTAGGGGTTGGAATATCACCAGTGTTTTGAATTGTATAAAGTCATCTGAGCGTGGCTCTTGAATCATATTGAATTGTTGGAAGCTCTAGAATCGCTGGCCTTGGGTCTTGAATTGTTGGAATCATATAGAATCACTGGTCTTGGACCTTGAATCATTGGGAATCGGTTGGGAATCGTTTGGAATCGTTGGGAATCGTCTGGGAATCGTCTGTCTTGTTGTCTGGAACCACCACCATCTTTGTTAAAACCTTGTGGAACTTTTGGTTTTACTTCGGAATATTGGAGAACCTCATGGTTCCCTTCATTCCAATAAATCTCTTTGTGTTGTTTGCATTGGAAGCTTTAGAAACCTTTGGTTTCCTTAGTTTCCATAGTTCGCATCGGTCGTAACTGACTTGTGTCTTGGTGTCCGAAACAGATATCCTTTGGATCTCTTAGTTTCGTACATATCAAACACTTGCTTCGTCTTACAATGACTTCTTGAACTAAACTTTCTCCCGATCAACCTTTACTTGCTACACAGGTTCTCTGTAGCTTGTCGGGTCAGTCCTATAGCTAGCTGATTGAGGTCCAGAATAATACTAATCACTCTGTTAGGAGTACTGATAGAATCCCTTCACTCAATATTGTTTAAACTAGTTTTCAATGCTTCATAGGTTTAATGTTCGGCCTCAGGACAAGACCAGCACCCTCTGTGTCTTACTTCAGTTTAGATTACTCTAATGTAACTTGTCTAACTCAAACAATTTAGGCATGTTCAAAACCATGCCTTATCAGTGGATTGGATGAGGGGGAGGGGGATTGAGGTTTTGGGAGTGATTTTTTTGATGTTCGTGCGTGAGAGGAGAAATGAGGTTCAGGGAAGAGGAGTGTACTATGTGGTATGTGGACTGGCAAAGGGAAGGGGAGAGGTGTAAGTTTGTGTATAAACTGGGATCTGGGGATGTATGATAGAGGCACTGTACTGAGCTGTGTAACGTGCTATAGTTGGCTGTTGTAAATGTTGATGTATGTACATACTTACAAAATGAATGTGTTTCATTCAATTGGAATTATTTTTATTCAAGTGGTTGAACTTGGAACTGAAAGACTTGTTCATAGATAAATATGGAATTGAGATTTGGGATTTTGTTGCGTGGAGTTGCGAGATGAAATGAAAATAGACAATACGAAGTCGGAATCGACACGCTAAGGGGAGTGGTGTAAGTTTGTATGTAAGCCGGGATCCAGGGATATATGATAGAGGCGTCGTAATGAGTTGTGTAACGTGCTGTAAATACTGATGTATGTATGTACACGCAAGTTAAATGTGTATAGCGCCCTGCTTGAATCTGGTGCGGCATTTTATTGATATCTGACTTGCATTATTTCCAGAAAATTTTGCCATAACTGACAATCCAAACATATCCAGATTCCAGTGCTTGATGCCTGTTTAATGTTGTCAAAACTCGAAAAGTCGAGTCGCGACTTGCCAAGTCAACTTGATTGAGCAGTTGACTCAACTCGACTTGACTTCGCTTAGTGAAGTCACTTGGAGTGACTTCAAGTCGACTCGAGTCGGCCAAGTCGAGGGCAGTATTTGATAAATTGGCTAAACCACCACCGTGTCGAATAGGAATACTATACGAGTGCATATATCTTGAACCAAATGAAAGTTGACATAAAATAAATAAAATAACATCTATTTCATTTGTATTGAGTGGCGATCCCAAGTTCCCATTCTGATTATGCAGGTCAGATGCATTTATAACCTGTCATATAGCATAATATAATTTTTTGGTATTTTTCTGGGTTTAATCGCTGTCAGAAACTGGATAGAAACACAAAATGAAGCCATGGTGACACGGGTGTCACGCGCCATTCAGACATGTCACACCACGTCACATGCGTGACAATCACTTCAAAGAAAAATTTTGAAATCAATTCCAACTGTTGTTATTCATGAAAAGGAACATCCAGTAAAAATCACCGACTTGAGTCGACTTCCTTTGACTCACAAGTCACATCAAGTCACACTTGTGACTCGACTTCGACTCGGTTCAAGTCGAGTTGACTTCGAAAGTCGACTTGTGAAGGCTGAGTCGCAAGTCTTGACAACATTATGCCTGTTGAGTTGATCGAAGTGATCTTGTCCAAATAACCTCCCACACAGAGAGGACTTGAAGTGGTGATTTGATCCCTATATTCTGGGGGTGGGATGCCCATGGTAGCATGATTTACTGGGCCAAAAGTCTGCAGCCGTTTACATTTCTGCAAACAGGTTCAATGCTGGGCTCTTTGGCAGGATGGTTCACATTCGGTACTTATGCTGCCCCCAGGGTTTTTGGCCGTCACTGCGTTCAGGGCCAGTGTTGTCAGGGCTTGCCGACATGTGCCGACCTGTGCCGACTGGGGGTAACACAGCTTGCTGACATCAGATCAGCACAGCTGTGCCGACATTGGTGGACGCCCTGCCAAGGCCTGTCTGCAGAGGCCTGCCTCCCACCATCCACAAACCTCGGTTTAAATGAGCCACACCCTCTCAATTCATTCCTAGCTCTCCCAGATATCATTTCAATGTATTATTGAACACATTGACCATGTAAATGATATGAAAAGCTAATTATGGAGACTTCTGACAGCACCATCAACCCTGCGCGGTGCAGCATACATTATGTTTTGGTTTCCCCTGTTCCGTCTTTTGTGTCCTGCATTGTTCTTGCAAATGAATGGAACACCACAGGCATTGAAGGTCCGAGTGGTTGCAGCTACTTTGTGTCTCAAGATGATTGGTGACGGCCATTTACAGCCACTTGGATTGGCAATCAGGACCACATAGTGTTTCTTTGGTGCACGGTGTGTTCATTGTTGTGGAAAACACTTTTAATGAGCTCTGGATCAGCATGGAGCTTTAGGGCAGATTTACACCAGCATCGGCATACTGTGCCAAGCCTCAGGTGTGCAGACCTCTGCTGACAGGGGTTGGCATAGCCTGTGCCCACACGGCCTCTGAACGCAGTGCATCTCTGTGTATCACTTCTCCAAATTAGCTTGTGTCATGAGTTCACCAATTCATTTCAAGAATTTAAAGATGCTTTACTGGGTTCATACAGTAAGTAACAGCTATCTTTCAACCCAAGTGGTCGGGTGTGAAGCACTGCACTTTTCTTTGACGATGTTCTGATCAAGTCTCAATTTTTAACCTACAATTTTGCCATGTATTTCAGTCTGATGCTTCACCTGGTTGCAAATTGTTTATCCCTTCTCTCGGATTACATTTTTAGCTTTCTCAGGATCAGTCTAGCCCTTAGGACCTTGATTTGGTTTCAGCTGGTGATTTGGTGGCTACAGAAGAGTTCCCAACAGGCTATGTACTTGTTGTTTCTTAGGATCTTGATATAATCAAGCAGCTCCAAAGTTAATTTGGGTTTGCTATGGTCATATCATTTAAATGCTGTGTCCATTTACACCATGCATCTGTACTCATCAAGCAGTGCATGGGAAGATATCATGGTATCATGGCAAATATAGCTGAGCCCACAATCAATGAACAAGCTTCTCAGATGGAGACGAGAACTTTTTACCCAGATGTCACAATACAGCTACTCATTCAATAGTATCATTTGATGTGGTCAAATTTTACACCAGATATGAGGATCACATCTTCTGTGCAGGAGATGAACAGTAGCCAATAAAACAAACTTCCCATGGGCACACAGGATAAAACACCTATGTCTCTCGAGACCCCTGATCCACCTCACAAGATGCTCCCCCAACCCACTGTCACTCAAATTCGACTCAACAACATTACAGAATGTTTGACCATCACTGCAAACACTCTGGAAATCCTTGCCAGCAGCCTGAAGAGCCCCTTCTTGGTGGCCATGTCTAACACAACACAGTCTCTGTTGAAAAATATACAGGTACATTACCACTGAATCTGTCTCAGCCAAAAATCTTAACCAAGCACAACAGACTGTTAGACAAAATAAGCATGACTGTACCCAATTATTGGAGCAAACTTATGAGTTGCTGAATGCAATTCTGATGGTTCATATCAATTCCGACACTGGAGCAGAATTGCCACCAAGTGTGTTGACTCACATTGGAAAGTTCACAGAGTATGTTGCTTCACTTGGGAAAGAAAACCTCCCATCATCTTGACAACTGTTGTCAGGACCCTCCACAAAATCCACACCTTCATTGAAGCTCAACAGAAGGGCAGCATACTCAAGAATTTCTTCCGTCAAGGCGAGATGAGTACATTGCTAAGGGATTGCAAGGCAGGATTGCAACAGGGACTTGAGATTTTTCAGGTGTGACATCTGTTTGGTAATTCAACCACTTGTTGAAGGACTTGGTATGTAGGTCCCAATGGTCAATCACATGAAGGACATTACACAGTTGCAAGAAGATGCAGACAAGCGAAAAAAAGACACAACCAGTTCAGATGGAGCATCCTCTGTATGAAGATTCCATGCCTCTAAAGAATCAAGTAATAAATATTGCACAGATCAGCAGGCTTTATTCGGGCTCTCATAATAGGTCAGTTTCTGTTGTCTCTGAATGATATCTCTCGTATCTGACATATATTCAAGCTCCAACTCAATCTCTATGCTGCCATCAGAACCCAAGATATTCCATGGACGAGACTCAGAGTGTTCAGACATTCTTCACCTTTTCAGTCAAGGAACACCCAGGATTGCCATTTTGGGTGCAGGTGGAATGGGAAAGACCAGTCTTGCAAGAGCCATCATCCATCATACAGAAATTACTGAGAGGTATAATCAGCATCGGTTCTTTGTTGCTTGTGATTCTGCAGCAACCCAAGTGGAACTTGCTGCTCTTATAGGAGCTCATGTTGGACTGAAGCCAGGAAAGGACCTTACTCACCTAGTCATTCAATACTTCTCCAGCAGCTCAGACTGTCTCTTGATTCTAGATAATCTTGAGACATTATGGGAGCCAGTCAAGTCCCGAGGCAAAATAGAGGAATTTCTGTCACTCCTCACAAGTGTGGATCATCTTGCATTGGTGGTAGGTCTCAAGGATTTTTCACTTGTGCTTTCAACTTATGATGTTCAGATTACAATGCGAGGAGCAGAAAGGCCTGCCAAAGTAGCATGGACTCATCCATTTTTGCCAGCTCTAAAGTCCTTGGAACAAGATGCAGCACGACAAACATTTATAGATATTGCAGGCAACACACATGATCCAGAACAGGTTGACAAAGTCCTCTCCCTGACAGACAACATGCCTCTGGTAATCAGTCTCATAGCTCATTTGGTTGACTCTGAGGGGTGCTCCCATGTATTATCCTGCTGGGAGGGGGAGAAAACATCCTTGATCTCAGATGGATATGACAGAACATCTAACTTGGACTTGTCGATCTCACTGTCCTTGTCAAGTCCTAGACTCAATCCCCATTCAAAAGATCTCCTGAGCCTCCTATCAATGCTCCCTGATGGCCTTTCAGATGTTGAGCTTGTGCAGAGCAAGCTCCCACTCAATGATATCTTGGGTTGCAAAGCAGCATTGATTTGCACCAGCTTGGCCTACAGTGATGAACACAAGCGACTAAAAGTATTGGTACCTATCAGAGAGTACATGCAGAAGATTCAACCACCTTTTGATCATCTCATTCGACCTCTTCACAAACATTTCCAGGAATTACTTGAATTCTACATGGAATACCGAGGAAATGAATCAAGTTCTAGCACAGTTGCTCGAATATCATCAAACTACTCAAACATACAAAATGTCCTTCAGAATGGGTTGCAACAGGGTCATCCAGATCTAGTTAACAGCATTTACTGCACATGCCATCTGAATAACTTTAGTCGATGCATTGGCCAAGGAGCTATTTCTTTGATTCAACAGATTCACAATGTCCTTCCACATCCATGTGACCATCGTCTCAAGGCATACTTTATTATTGAGTGTCTCGAAGATGCATGGAGTCCATATCCAATTTCAAATACTCTGGTATCTGAAGCATTGGAAAGCCTCAAGCAGTTCAATGACCAAGATATTGAATGTATGCTCTCTGTTTCATATAGGTTTATTGGCACTCATATGAATTCACATAGGCAGATTCTTAAATTCCTTGGCATACTACCATCAGACAAGAGGTGATATATCCTCTGCCACACGATATTGTGGAGCTGCTATATCTTTAGCACTTTCAACTGGAAACACCAAACAGCATTGCCAAGGATTGCACAACCTTGCATGGGTTGAATGGAGGCTTGGTGATTACTCTGCAGCTCAAGTGCATGCAATTGAGGCCCAGAGACTGGCTCTGATCTCTGCAGATTTATACAGAGAAGCACAGGCACTCAATATTGAGGCTACTTGCTGCCATGCATTGGGAAACTATACAAAAGCCATGTCTCTCTGCATTAGAGCAAGAGACCTCTTAGGTCTTTGTGGCCTGTCCCATGGAATCTTAGACCATGCCATCATGAATACTCAGGCAGAAGTCCACCGGCTCAAATCAGAGTATGTTGAGGCTCACAGTATCCATAATAGCATTCTTGAAGGAACCACTATACAGGATGCCTACACCTATGGTTGGGCTTTACTTAATATTGCTGAAATTGATGTGTTGATTGGTGCTCCAAAGAATGATGTGCAGAGGAATTGTGACAGAGCCAGAAAAATGCTAGACACTTTGGGTGATGCTGAGGGAGCGACAATGTGTGATATCATTCTTACAGATCTCTACCTGAGGGAGGGAAATTCATTGACAGCGCAAACTATTTGGGAAAGGTGCTTCAAATTCAGCTTGGGATCCTCTCAAATCACAACTTACTGTCTGGAACGACTTGGTGATGTCAGTTGCTGGGGTAATTTGGATGGGATGTTCAGCTGGGCAGCTGTTTATCTTGCAAATTCTCTCAAAAGAAAAGAGAAGCTTGGAATCTTCAAGGCACTCCGATCCATTGGAGATATCTTCCTCTACCAGAATGATGAGCATACAGCTGCCAATTTGTTCACAGTTGCTCTAGAGGGATTCACTGAGATGGATGTGCATTGCAGCAGAGCTGAATGCATGCTTCAATTTGGCGACATTTCTATGGGACACAGTGAGCCACTCAAAGCAGTGGAGTTTTGGGAGAGAGCAAGACCCTTGTTTCAACGTTCCTCGCAGGCCAAACAAGTTCAAGGCATTAATGAAAGGGTTGCCAATATCAGCAAAGATATGCTGGAGCAACACCAAAACGACTTGGCTTGTCTGGCAGAGCTCAATGCACCATCTGGAACTGTGGAGGAACTGGAGGAGGATCTGTCTGACATTGAGGGCCTGGATCAGATGGATATGGGTGAAGAGAAAGAGCTTGGTTTGATTGCAGCCTGAGGCTTCCAGGAATTGTATGATTTTGTTGGTGATTTTCTGTGTTGTTATTTATGGTTACTGATTTGCTACATGTGTCCCTGTGGTTTTGGTTTGGTTTGAAATGAATGAGAATATTTATTTAACTAGCAGGAACCCGTGCTTCGCTACGGAAATATTGTTCAAAGAATAAATTTAAATTTAAAGTAAGCACAGAAACATGACATCCAGTTGCTGGAAATTAGGAATAAAATATCAATTTTCTAACACATAGGGGCTCCTCCTGAATACAGTGGAATTTGGGCTTTAACACCTATACACCCCAATCTAGCTTCTGAATTTTTACCTTACAATAGAGGTGTACTGTCATTGAGATACAAATAACTTGCAGGATTACTTACATACATGGGCAGCGTTGAATCACTCTTCACCGTTCTTGTTGCTTAGTAATATTTTCAAGTCTCAAACCTCAAGCGTAGTCAATCATCAAAATGAAAAAAAAAATTGTTCAAAGAGTAGTAGGTCATCATTAAAAGTGAGACAGATAGAAGATAGATATTTGAAGAGAACATTGAATGGTGTAGAATCAACTCTGTATATAGCTATTCAAATGTTTGACGGCCTGGGGTCGGAGAAGACGATGGGCCAGCAGGGGAGGAGGTCCCAATCTCAGGAGTCGGGCTGGCAGCTCTTTTTTTTCTTCTTGTTGCCAATAGGGGTGTCGTAGGACCAACATTTATTGTTTCTAGCTCCTGGAGTGGAAGCAGACGTCGATGGAGCTAATTTAAGACCAGAGGTGAATAAATGAGTGCAGACAAAAGCACGCACCTGGGCTATTCATGACAGTACCACCAGTTGCAGGTGTGGTTTGAGTGCTGAGGAAAGCGATGTTGTCGTCAATGCAGAAAGAGTCCTTGATTTTGCTATTGTGGTCCAGCATGCTACTGGTGTCAGTAAGATAACCGGCAACCATCACATAACACTTGTTGAAGGGGACTGGCTTTTCCGCATTGGTGTAGCGGGAAGAATCCAGGATAGTGCATATGGCCAGAAAGAAGGATCTGAGGAATGATAGCTCAGTAATACAGTGTACGGATTGGGGAAACAAACCTTGGCAGTGGATCACCCTTTTCCTTCGCAAGCTTCTGCACATCCTGAATGGCAGTGAGCCTCCACTATGTGTCGACTCTCGCGACTGAGCCTTTTACGGAAGAGACAAGACAAGATGGAAACGAGCAACATAGAATAATACAGACGGACAGCGGAGAGACACTTCAACAAACAGACATAAAGGACTTGCGGGATAAAAACACCAGCAGAACTCCAATAAATGCTCAGCAACATAAGTGTCGGTAAAGGTGACATTGGCAATCCTACTCTGCCCATGACCGCCGCCCACATAAATATGTGCGACTCCGTTCACAAAGAATCCCCTGTTCTTGCATTCGCGCTCCCCTTTTTCACATTTCTCTGTCATGCTACACACTTTGCCCTCAGCATCCACCCACTACTCTGCAACACTGATTTTAAAGTTTGCCTGCACACCTGCTCACCGCGATTCATGCTTTTCCGCCTCGCACTTCCCCTCCGCCCACTCACTGTTTCCCTTCGCCCAATTCGCGCCCCACCTTTTCTGCCTCATGCTTCCCCTCTGCCTGCTCACTGGCCCTGCTCGCTCCTCCACCTTGCTTTGCCCGATTCGTGCTCCTCCGCCTCACGCTTCCTCCTCTGCCTTGCACTTCCCCTCCACCTGCTCGCCGGCCCTGCTCACTCCTCTGCCTCACTTCACCCGATTCACGCTCCTCCGCCTTGCGCTTCCTCCTCCGCCTTGTGCTTCCTCCTCTGCCTCATGCTTCCTCCTCCGCCTCACGCTTCCTCCTCCACCTCACGCTTCCTCCTCTGCCTCATGCTTCCCCTCTGCCTCACGCTCCCCTCCGCCTCGCTCCACTTCACCTTGCCGGTAAGGCTGAGCAGGCACTGAAAGTGGTAACATTTGGTTGTAGGATGAGTAGGGTATGGAGCTCAGAGAAAGGCTGTCAAGGAGGAGTAGGCCAACCAAGTTGAGAAGGGTATCAATACGACGAGGAGATGAATTCCGTCAAGGAGGAGTAGGCCAACCAAGTCAAGAATGGAGGAGATGAATTCCGTCAAGAAAGAATAGGCCAACCAAGTCAAGAAGTATAGAAAGGACAAGGAGATGAATTCTGCCAAGGAGGAATGAGTGAAACAAATCAATAACAACACAACGCAACAAGGGAACGAATTCCGCAGTGAAAGAATTCGACCAATTCGAGAACTGTGCTGTAAAATGGTCTCCACGCTCGAAAGGAGATAACCAACTTGAGGAAAAGTATCAGGACAAAGAGGAAATGAGTTCTACGACACAAAAGGAGCTCGACCAGGCTGATGAAACACGGGAATCAAATGTACAGATGAAAATGGAAATCCATCCAAAAACACCAAATACAATCAATCCGATGCGCGCGGGTTCGGGGCTCCATACAAAATATATGCATGTTGCAATCCAGGCGATTGACGCGATAGGGGCGTGGGAAAATGATAAATGATGATAAGGCAGCACGACCAGTGCGCTGCCAAGTGTGTCATACTTGTTCCAAATCCATCGCCATCGGCTCTCCTTCCAGTATCTCCTCCTAATCCACTCCACCAACACGTCCAACCAAATCCAAATCCCAAACTCAAATCCAAATCCAGCCAAAACCCAATCCATACCGTTCAACATAATCTAACAAACCCAAAACCCAAAACACAAGAAGAATCTCAAAAGTGTGATCCAGATCGTTCCTATGCCGGGTCTGCCTGCATCAAATGCAAACAGTCGATCCATAAATGGCGAGGGTTCTGGTCAACAGCAGCACCAGTCTAAGAAAAGGAAAGGAAAATTAAAGAGATGGGGTCAAAAGTGAGGGTTTCATTCCGTTCCGTCTACCAAGTTACATCGTGCTTTTATACCTACAGTTTGTTTTGACTGCACAGCAAAACAAACAGCTACAGTTCACTTGGAAACCATTGTCCAGACATGTTTCAGTTGCCTTCCTACACGTCCCAGTTCCCTTGCAACACGTCTCATCCCAACGCGCCACACAGCAGTGCACGCTGTTCCCATCAACCACGTGTCCGTGAACTCCTCAGCGTTTCAACCTACTCTCGCAAATATTCAGAAAATCGCAAAATCAGCCTGTTTTGACTGATTTCACCACTGGACAAACTGCCTGCTCATCACTGATTATGGTGCTGAAGGCGTACCTCCGTCAATGAGCACTTCACTAACAGAGGTGAGGAGGAAAGTGGACTCCTTCAGGCCAAAAGGGGGTAGGAGCTACCTTGTGGGCTGAAGGCTGTGTCTAGAATGAAGAACGCATGTTGGGACAATGTGCTGGTGGCTGAGCAAAGAGTATAAAAACCTAGCATATTATTCGAGAATGGCATCTTGTATTTCCCCACCTAAAATCCTAAGGCTTTCACAAGCCGAGAAAGAAACTCTTCCTCCGTCTTCGGACATGAGATAGACACAAACTGAAGTACCACAAAGTACAGGTTAACGCAAGACCTGGAGCGCAAGGAGTGGCCAATTAGTCACTTCCAGTAGGGAACCCACCAGAAAAAGGACCAGGTCGTATAGGAGATCCTGAAAACGATAAAACACCACGTACCAAAGGTGGAGTGGTATCTAAACAGCCAGCAACAGAATTCCTGTTAGTGTGTAACTGTTCTGACCGAGTAGTATCGGAAGGCAAATCGGTCTTTGACTTGGGACAACTCAGAGAAATCCAGTCCTCATAGCCATCTACCAACTGGCACAGTCACCCCGTCAGCGAATAACTCACCTCGAGGTTCAAGCGGAGACATAAAGAAAGGGGTCCCAAAGGAAGAGAATTGTGGAGTTTAGGCTACCAGATTCAAACAGGGTCCGAGGTCCCGCACATTTTACGGAGAAGAAGATAAAACAAAAAAATAAAACCGAGGCATAGAAAACCCCACCCACTCCACAGAGCAAGGCCCAGAGAAAGAAACGCGACTCTATCCACGACTCCTCCTGTCCTCCCTCAAAAGGAGCCTGTATAGGATATGCAACCGAGTTATCAGACCCTGGAAGGCTGAAAAGGAGCAAACTCTGTACCCCCCAGCGCACCAAGGCTTCTCAGTGCTCCATGCTGAAAGCCTGTAAATAACAGATCCTGCCCACCCATCTAAAGATCTATCCCTTGTAAACTTAACCCATTGTACTTCGACGGAATAAAAACCCCTCAACACTTGCTACACAAATTTCCCCCTAGAGGACGATACCTTTTCTGCAGTACTGTACCCACAGACGTAACATTTGTCTGACAGTCAAGAAACAGCAGTCTGCATCACAGCGTCTCCTGGAGCTCTAGCTGCCGCTCACGGTCAGCGTCCTGGTGAGCTGTACGCTGAGACTCAAAGTCTCCATTGGGGTGTGGAGCGAGGGCATGCAATGGGGTGTTACCATTTGGGTGCAGGGTGAGGGTGCACAGAGGCGCATTTGCTAGATTGAGGCAGTACGGGGCTATATTGGCCAGCTGACGTGCTTGATGGATGTGTGTCTCGGTGCGCTGGGGAAACGACGATGATTGGGAGGGTAAAGAGGGCAAGGACCTGCGGAATAAGCACAATGACCACAACAACCAAAAAACACATAGAAGCACTCACATTTTGACCAAAAGCATGAAGAACACCCACAATATCCACAGTAGCAAAGGTAGAGAACACATAGAAAGAGGGAGCTGTGGGTGATAAGTCCACGTCAGCATAACTCTGTAGCTCTGTCTTCGGGACTTTTGCTGTGTTTCTCAGACTTGCCGGGTGTGCAGCTCCTACGGCATACACATGCCAGTACTCAGTTCTCAGGCTCTCTCAGAGGATTTCAAGGAGAAAAGAACATGTATTAGTAGTACAGAGTAATTACAGGGCTTACTTGTGCATTAGCATGGAGAGCGTAAGTAGAGGATATTTTGCTGGCAGTGTGTAGTCAAGAAGTGCAGAAGTGCGAAGTGTGAAGTGTGAGAACAAAGGGGCAGCAGGAGCTCCGAGTGCGAGAATTCGTGGCCAACAATGTAGACCACGGGCATGAACAAAGGATGTGAGACACGACGATGTCGAGGTAGCTATAAGACAGCATGATGTTTGTCCCATGTTTGTCCTCAACTTAAGTGAGCATTCTGATTGGCTCGCAAAAGCTTCACGTGACCCTCGTCTTTTGTATAATAGATAAGAGACTTGGGTGGGATTTCATCTTGAGAGGATAAGGTTCTGTATTGTCAGGAAAAAACACAGAAGGTAGAGTCGAGCTAGATCAAAGTGTTTTTTCCACAATGCAACAAAAAAATAGCAGAATATGTTCCCCATATCCATTGTGTTTTTTTGGGAGGCACAAATCCTGCTTCTTCTTGGAACTTCAGAAGACCTTGTAATTGAAGCAAGGTGATCATCATGATCACAGGTTTTCATTGGTTTTATTCCTTTACTTTGTGGTGCAGTTGCAAAGAATGTAATTCTGAGAGAGAGAGAGAGAAATGGAAATGAGGTTGAACTTTTGTTGGAGATTTGATCCTCTGGCTATTCACTCTCATCGGAATGAGATTGAACAGAAAATAAAGAGAGAAAAAACTGTGCTACTATTTAAGACCCCTTACTTGGTCACCTAAGCATTCATCCCTGAATCTCACTCTGTCCGCCGACCCTACGTGTGCCCAACTGTGTCAGAATGAGGGCAGGGATCCTACAAAGAGTTCAAGACTACTCCCACCCAAATATCTGAAGATTTGCAGTTACAGTGAATTTATTTTGACTGGCAGTTCAACATGGCCAAATAACAAGCTAGTTGGCCACCCAGCCAAATCAAGTCGCAAGGCTTGAATACAGTGCCTGGATCCATCGGAAATGGTATCTAGGATATATAGTGACCATTTGAACATATAATACTCAATGTGCAACCCATATGAGGTGTGTAAATGACTGCTTCTCAGATGGAGGAAAGGCCCGAAACAAGGTCCCTGGAGTAATGGCACGTCTACTGGAAGACAGATCCATATTGTGGCCCAAATTAAGACTCAAATAGCTTAAAAGGAAGGTCTACGACGTATTTAGATTCCTAACTCCGTAGCAATGTCTTCACAGCCCCCCAAAAAATTCCTGGTGTTGGCAACACTAAAATTGTGTGGGTGGCAGTAAAGCACTACAATGAGAAGGGAGTTGGGCAGATAAAATTCCAACATACCTTCAGCATTTAGCCATTGCATGTCAAAAAGCCTCATGGGCAATTCCAGAGTGGTAGGCCCACGGTGTTGTCTGATACAACGTCAGCTAGGGGGAGCGACTTGAAAAAGCAGTGGCACGTTCATGGGAGCATAGCAGGGAGGATTTTGACTCCTCAGTGGGGGGTATGGTGACAGGAGAATCCCCCGAATCCGGGGGGCAGAACAAGCCCATGAAGCTCCGGAACGGCCAAGAATTTGGCGGAGAGCCAGCTGAGACGAGAAAGCCAAGCCGCGTCGCATAAGAAATTGATATTCACACGTTGCAGGTCTTGATCCGAGATGTCGTAAGATCAACTCATCACTCTGGCTCCAAATTCGGTTCAGACCTTCGTTATAGATCGTACTCCCATCCCCCATTATCCCTGGGAGCAAACAAAAAAGTGTCGACATGCTAGACTCCCAATGGCCAACTAGGCAAGGTGGCCAGGTAGGGGGTCTCAGATAGTATTCCCCAGGCAGGCTGAGGGGACTTCCTGCTGCCCAGAAAGAAAGAAAAAAACTGAATACTTGAGATGGAATTTAGGTTGATTTTTTGTTGGAATTTGATTGGTGTCCCTCACTCCCAGCCACTGCAATTCATCCTCATGGATCTGCCAGTCTAAATCAAGTTTAAAAACTCACACCAATCCATTGTGAGACTGAGGATGGAATAAATAAAAGAAAAGCAGACTATAAAACCCATGTGTATCCCCAGAGCGCCACAATCCACAAGGGTTTCATTTCTGGCTTTCAGGTTTCATCCATTTGGATGTCAATGTAGATTCAGCATTGGATCCAATGAAACTGTTCTGTGGATTTTGAGATATGACAGCCGAATGGCCAGACTGAAACTTGTGCAAGAACAACCTTGAAAGATGGCCCGGGGATCAAACTCGGAAACAGAGACCAGGAGGCCCTCCATATTGTTTTGTGGACTGCTGCCAACAAATGCTGAGGAGGGATTCGAACCTCCTATTTTGCCGTTCATTAGCGACTTTGCGCAGGAGCCATTGGAGCCACCTCGTGGCTTTCGGACTGTGCGCATGGTCCTAAAATTAGTAGCATTCAACAAGTCAGGTCCAGCTGCTCCTTCCTCGGGGAGGATCGTTTCTGCACGGTCACCAAATGGGATCAACTGCACCATTGTCTTTTTGCTGTTCATCATCATTGTTTTCCTTGTCCTCACTGCTCAATATCTATCCCCCACTCATTGGAGTGTCTCTCGATGGTGCAAGGCAGAAACATATTGCAGCCTTCATAACTGCTTCAAGCTCAGTGAAAACCTGCTGCATCAATTTGTAGTCAGTGTGGCGCTGCTTGATCCTTTGTGGGCTGGCATCCGGAGGCAGCGGTGCTGCTTTAGATCTGAGTTTGAGTAACAGCGTTGAAAGGCTTTCACTCTAGGTGCGGTGGAAACACTCTAATGCTATTCTAGCTCAATGGAAATATATCCACTAAACTATAACAACACCAAAACCAAACTACAACTCCAATCGTGACAATGAGTGAACAGCAGTGCGTGTTCGGGGGTGAGAATCAAGTATTAGATTCTATAGCGCAGATGATTCTTTCGAGGAAGATAATAAAGTTGTACGAGGAAATGTTCCCCTCGGACAAAGTCAATCAATCTCCTCGGAAACCTTGACAAGTTTCACAAGCAATGGGGTGAACAGTAGGATGTGTGGGTTTACAGTTCAGAGAACTGGCGTGTTTTGTTCCGAAGAACGGGTTTGTGCTTTTCAGCGGGTACGATCCTCGACGGTCCGCCGGGATATCAAGAGGAAGTGAGTTCGACAACAACGGTCCGCTGCGTCTAGAATAGAAACTTTGAGACGGTCCGCCTCGGGTATGTACTCAAATGCGATTGAACGCGGATGGGTCTATGAGATTCCAATGGTGTGCCAATCAATCTTTCCAAGTAACAAAGTACAGGTGCGTGTAGCAAATGTCCTTTAGAGCCGACACTGACCGAAACCTGTGACACTGTCCTGTGCCCCAGCTCCGGGTAGTTCGCTGTCTAACTAGGTAGGTATGTGGTCCTTTTATACAGTTAAAATGAGATGATAAATAATGATTAGGTGACCTCGGAAAGGAACCCGAGCCACTGAGCACGCCATATGTCGTCTACCGATCGTCCCTCTACGCCTATTGGTCCCTCGTAGTGACGCAGGTCAAAGCGCGGCTTCACAACCGGTTTGGTTGGAAATGATGTTCTTCGAGGAACGGAATAATCCCTCGTTCGACTCGCTCCTCGGATAAGTCTTCTTCGTCTAGTTCTCCTCGGTGAGTGTTCCCGTAATCCTGAAGTTCCTCTGCCCTTTGTAGGAACCTAAATCCCGACTGGGTGAACCAGTGTTTGAACCTTCTGATGCCAACTCGGCTTCTTCCGCTTCGGGTAGCGATCCGAGTTTCGGTTGCCTTTCCGAGACTCGGATATCCTTCCGAGGCTCGGCAGTCTTTCCGAGACAGCTGTCAAGCTAGGTCTGGGCTCTCGATCGTTGCTGATTCAAGATCACAGCTTTCCTTTAGAACACGTGATGCAACGCGTCTACTATCTGGTCAACACAACGCCAAACTGACGTCTCCTCGGAGGCGGGTCCAGGACTATGTCTGGTTACCCTGTCATGACTTTATTATAATCTCGTCTCTCCCTCTGAATCCAAGTCTAGTAAAACAGCGCTTCCGGTAAAACCTCGGGTACTGCCTGATTGTATCTGATTGAGTTTCCTCGGAGACTCGTGCTTCAATGCTTTCCAGGATTGTTGCAATGTTCTCCTCGGAGAGCCAATCTGAACTATGTGACTGGTAACTAGCCGTTCGAGGCTCACGCTAGCTCATGTATATAAGGAAGTGTGCGTGTGTGGTATTCGTGAAATACGGGAAATTGGTAAATTCCCCGCGTAGACAGATACACGGCTTATCAGCGTAGCATAAGAGGGCGAGGATCCACCAGCATTGGCCATAGTAGATGGAGGCAAAGAAGAGCTTGGTTTTGACAGCTGATGGTGGATGTGCCCAGTGTTCGGGATAATCAAAAGTGATGCACCCGCGGTTGTGCCCAGTGTTTGGGATAAGCGAGAGCGATGCACAGATGCGATGTGGTGCATCAGGTGCCTGACACACACCATGCTCCTGCACCCTCCATCAGTTGTGTGGTGCAGTCAGTTCCAGCACGTCCCATTGTTTACATGAGGCCATTTGTTCAAATTCCGCCAGGTGTGCAATTTTTTTCTGCCACCTCCCTCTGCACCCTAATGATGATCCAAAATTTGGATTATCATTTGTAGCCAATATGATGACATCATCGGGATAAAACAGGGAGATAATTTCAGTATCTAAAAATGTACTGCAAATTTTATAGATGTTTAGGGCCTGCTTTATTTCCTTGAGGGCATACACATGGACGCTGTCTTGCCGGTCGGCAATAGTGACAAGAACGCTGCGCCGCTTCATGACAACAACAGACTTGAAGCTGACATGACAGACGAGGGCATACGGCTGGGAGATGGGTGGGGAGAGGAGCAGGAGAACATCAAGACCTTAGGTGTGACAGAGAAGCAGGTAGTGTGGGGTGAGAAAGGCACTGCTGGTGGGCGGGGTGCTAAAGTGGGATGGGAAGAGGTCGGTGGTGAGAACAGAGAGAGAAAGGCTGAGCTGGGTGAGGGTTGGCATGGGCAGGCGAGGAGGGGGCGTGACCAGGCAGATGAGGCTCGGGGATGGGAAGCGGGGCGGAACTGGTGCCTGGGCAGCGAGTGGAGACTGCAGAGGGCGCTCTTCGCATATGGGGCCCCTCTGTGTGGCATTTGGGGTGCAGTAGATGAGGTTTGTGAAGAAACCGGAGAGCCTGTTTGACGAGCGAACCTAGACCAAGTCAGTTGGATGCCCATGACAGCGCTGGGGGCGTCTACGGACCTCTACAGAAGAGCGGTGGCGGTTTCTACGCTCATTGGCAGTCAATGCAGAGTCTGGGGTTGCACGGGTGGGGGAAGCTGGGGGTGGAGGTACAACACTGTTCGTCTGGAGGGCTGAGGCTCGTCTAGCAAGCTGGGAGTCAGGCTCTGTGACAAGAACAGCAGGCATGGAGTGGACGCTGGTTGTGTCGGAGAGCTGCTCAGCGGTTGTGAAGGAAGGACCACAACTGGAGTCATGTGGGCTAGGGTCCTCCTGGGACACGATTTTGTCGAGGCTATCAGTAGGAGTAGCATTGGAGTCTTCCTGGTGGATACTGAGGGGAGCCTCATGGATGATGAGCTTGTCTGTTGCGTCCTGCCATTCCTCTTCAGTAGCCATAAGAGAGAGCAAGAGCACAGAGACAATTCAAACTCAAAACACTTCAAAGATCATAACACACCACAACTAACGCGCCTCCTTCATTAAAGTCTCTACATTTACTGACTGGCAGCTTGCTTGCATTCTATCTCAGTCCAAACCTGATATTCTCAGCCGCTCAGCCGCTCCTACATTGACTAAAACACTGTTATGCCCTTCTTCGGGGCCTGGGCATCATTGGCTGTGATGTGCCTTGATATGTTGGATCTGACATCTCTTCACCGTGGAGCCTGGATCAATAACAGCATTGGTATCTGAGTAGAACACCTTGTGGGACCGCATTCTCAGAGGATTAATCCTTCCTTCATCAGTTTAGCCCAATCCTTACTGCTCATCAATGTGAACAGTGCCACAGACAGCAAAAATGCTGATTGTCTCTGATGATCAAGATGACTCTCCAGCACAGCACTCTTCCTTCCTCTGATGTATCACTCTCTTTATAAAATTACGCCTTTAAACTCTGCTCAGACATTTCCAACTATCCTCTTTGAGGCTCCACTGCTTCATTCAGACTGTGATCAACCAAGCAGGGGGGGCTGGGGGGTGCTCTTGTACATGCTCAAATAATGTGAGGTTTTTTATTTTTTATTTTTCTGGAGGCTTTGCGGTAGTCTGCAAAAGCATTCCAAGCTCATCCATGTGTGTTGCTGGTTGTTGGAAATGACCTAGCTACCTTTGGCGATGCTCACAATATTTAGTCTTGGTTTATATTCTAGTACCCACCAAATTAATATATTGTCTTGATTTTTGGAGGGTCAACAGTGCAAGTAGCCACAATCAGCCCAGTGTATAGTATCAGACGATGACGAATATGTGCACTCAAAAGTATCCAGACGTGATCATGAATGACAGACTGTACAGTGTATAGTGGGTAAGCATTGGAGAGCAGTACATGATGAGAGTGTCTGAATCAATGTAGTGTAGCAAAAGAAAGACAGACATGCCGAACAAGCATCCGAGGGGTGGGTATGTAGCAACCAAGCAACAAAAGTGGGGCAGACACAAGATGCTGCAGTGGGAGGAATGCACACCTATGGGCAGTGCATTGCAAGGCAGGCAGGCAGGCAGGCATATACACAAGACACAGTGGTTGTCCATTTTGCTTTCGGTGGGAGGGCAGATATGGTCAGCAGGGCCCAATCAAGAAATGTTGTTAGTTACTAATCCTGGTCCAAGAACTAAACTCCCAACCGTCAGTATGCGCGCATCGCACAGAGGGAGAACCCATGCACCATGTCACAGTCTCTGCACAGGTGCATGGATGCTCGATGGGCAGCTACGTTGCTGTTGCACAGCGGATCCTTGAACGTAGAAGTATGGCCGTGTGCTGGGGTAATGGTGTGAGATGAGCCAGGGCAGAGTAAAGCCAGAGCGAACATACACAAATGAGCACCATAAGACGGTGTGCGCCAGCCAAGGTCGCATTGGCAATGGTGGTGACAGAATTGGTCAGTGCAGCAGAGGCAGCGGGGGTGGGGGCCTGCACCTGCACCTGCTGTTGCATTGGGTCAGACTGGACTCCAAGGAAAGAGAAGCTTATGGCTGGGGTAGGAGCAGCGGTGGCAGGGGCAACCTCTGAGGCAGATATGGTGAGATGCAAGGAGGTAATGACTGTTGAGTTTGGCGACTGGTAGATGTTGATTGTGGCCATAACAGTGTATAAGAAATAAGTGAGAGGAGGAGAAAGGCAGTGGTGCAAGGAAAAGAAGGAGGAGGAACTGCTAAACTGGCAGGCACCTTATATACCCCACCCGGTGTGATGTTGACTACGCCTCTGCTAGGTGCCGATAGGTGGTGGTGGTAAGGGCAAGTAGAGAGTGTTCGTCCTTGGGAGAGATAATGGTGTCGCTGTGCGAGACTGTGGTAGCAGTAAAATGTATGTGGTTTATTTAGAGGATTTTGATATGCCCCAGAGAATATCTGGTCGTACGGTGAAACGGTGCGCTTACTATACGTCTTGAATATGCTAAGTTATAGCGTGTTGTGAAACAACACTAAAACCACACAAACAATATCTTATCACTCCCAAAAGACTAGCGCAATCCTTAGGTGAGTTCGGGTCCGGACCGTAGTATGCGGCCAGCAGGTTTGGATTGTACAGTTAACAACGAAACAAGTACTATGAGGCACTAACAAAGTCCCCGCGGCACTTCACTTGGCAAGTTACAGCAGTTATCTTTCCGCCGCGGCGTTGGATGAACGTTTGTATGAGATGGATACAAGAAGGTAGTGACTATAAAGATAGTTCTATCACTTCAGGGCAGAGTTTGTACTTGGTGTTCACAAAATATCCCCAGCAATGGCCAATTCCAATTGCTATAATGAGGCAAGCTGCTTCTTCCTTGGCAATTCTCTTTACTGCAGGACTCTCCTGTACAGCAGACCTAAACTTGTCCTCGTTTAGGGACGTTTCCTTCACTTTTATAGTAACAGCTTAAGCGTTGATTGCAAAGTCCAACTAATCGATCCAACAGCTAATGACAGGACTCTCCCTGACGAGTGTGAAGGCAAAGCAGCTGACAAGTCACAACCAATTCTCAGGTGGTTAACCGTTTGAAGCTTAACTGATGAGTCCCTTGCTTGACAATTCGAGCCAACAACCAACTTCAATTTATAGACAAGTTACAAACAGAGATAGTAAATGAATCTCCACGAAATATGCCTGAGGACACCCACGCCGATAGACGGTGCGATGAACTGGCTGTATGCGGGTTCTACAGGCTGCTTTTATAGTAATAGTACAAACGAAAGGAGATAAACTAGATATGGTAACTGAGATGTGGTGCTTGGTCATGTAGGTTCGTTCCCTCGTGGTTCTTCGTCGATCCCGCATGCTCTTGGTGCCGGGAGATCGTCGGTTTTGACCCCTGCGGTCTATATTTGGTATATTGGCAATACCGCGGTGCCTTCCGCACCCGCAGTACGATGCCGCGCCGGCCTGGGGTTGAACCCAGCCTTTTCAATACATTCCTCCTCGTGCTTGTCTTTGGTGGATCCGGCCGCGGGCAGTGCTTGGCCCGCGAAGTACCGGAGTGCCTGAATCCGATCGCTAGAATCCGAATTAGGACTTGTGTGTCTTTGATTTGACAGGCCGTGTCGCGCCGCGGCGCCACGTGATCGTCTGATCGCTTTGGCAGTTCCCTGTCTTAGGGTAATAATGGGTCTATGCTCGACCGCGGCCCGTTAGTAGGCTCCGCGGTAGGTTATACACAGTTATGGGACGCCGCGGCATAGCCGCGGCCGCTTTCCTCCATAATGTAACCGTTAACACAACTATGTCTTTGGCAGAGAGGCGCCGCGGTGGCACTGCGGCAGCTCTCCTACGCAGTTTAATGTACCGTGCAACATGTTAAGTCTCGCCACTTCATCTATGCAGTCTCTGGGTCGCTTTTATAGGAATAAATCCCTTGAATAGGTTATAGGCGTTTATGGGTATATCTCCTTGGTAGTGTATTCAGAGTACAACACGCCGCGGCGTCACCGCGGTCGTGCTCTGAATACTACAGTCAGTAGTCGGAGCTCGCTCTGACTCTCCTTTATATCACCTAACAGAGTTCAGGTATACAGATATGTTTGTATATTACTGAAACTACTCTGCACTTCTTAATGATGTGTTTATAAGCGCAAAAATAGCTAGAGGACGTGCATTTGGTGTTGCGCCGTCTCAACGGTTCACTATTCTAAAGTACGGAGGAGAATCCACCCAAAAGTCTAGCTTTCCCTGAATTTTGTAACATGTCCCGTTCTACAATCCTGTCGAGGAGCGGACGACTGTTCAGATGCAATGCAGTTTCCGTTGTTATAAACACTATGGGGCCGTTCTCAGTTCTTTTGTATACAGCTACCCTCAGTCCTCCGACCTCTTCTAGGGTGCTTCGTGTGCTGGGAGGCCCTAAACTTGTTTTCAACGACTCTGCTCCTGTCTGCCATTCCGTTCTTTCCAAGTCTGTTCCCTACTAAACTCTCTACAAATCGTCTTCTTCTTTCCGCTCGCAAGCTCTAACGAGTGGAGTCGGCTTCTTGAGAGCTGTGATGAAGGTCGATACCCGTTCCGTTCAACGTGAGTGGTCGGGGAGTTATACAACTCGAGCGGTGACTGGCGTGGTGCTTGAGAATGCTGTTATGTTGAGCGGTCCGTACAGCAGCGGACAATCCAAGGGCGGCGAGTCGATGTTCTGCCAGGCACTGCCCTGGAGACCTTGTTTTCGTAGTCGGCATACCCTGGAGAGCGGTACTTGCATATCACTTAAGATGCACTGGTAGTTTTAGATGGGAAAATTAGATGTCTTTATTTGTAGCAGCGTCTCATATTTATAGGAAATTGACTGTCTAGTACCGCCTTCTGCATGTTCCTCTTGTCCTTCTCCGACCCATCGCATCCTGTTCCCTAAATCGGGACCGCCACATGCTCCTTTGACTGGTTCCGTCCGTCTTTGTGACTCGAAAGAGGTTCCCGCTCCATTCCTGTGCTGCGCATGGGAAACCCGCTTGATGAACGCATGGTGCTCCAGTTTTCCGCTCTCAATTCTGCATTCCTGGAGGCTGTGCATGAGTTTTCCGTTCGTCGAACGCATGCTCATTTAGTCGGGAACGATTTCCGCTCTCAGCTCTATTGTTCCAGAACCTGTGTGCGAGTTTTCTGCTCTTTGGACGCATGCTCCTTTAGTCGGGAACAATTTCCGCTCTCAGCTCTATGTTCCAGAACCTGCGCGTGAGTTTTCCGCTCTTTGGATGCATGCTCCTTTAGTTGGGAACAATTTCTGCTCTCAGCTCTATGTTCCAGAACCTGCGCGCGAGTTTTCCCTCTTAGATCTCTTCTTGGTTGGCCCATTCCTCCTTGATCTTGTTCTCCTCCTCATTTTGTTGATACCCTCCCCAACTTGAATGACCTATTCCTTCTCGAAGGCCGCTCCACGAGCTCCATAACCATACCCTACTTGACTATATTTTGTTCGGCGCCTGGCTCGGCAAAGCTGAGCAAGGCAAGGCAGAGGTGAGGCGAGGCAGAGGGGAGCGCGAGGCGGAGGGGAAGTAGTCGGGCAGGCGAAGTCGTGGTTCATAAGGGCACGAAGTCAGGCGAGCGGCAACGTAAAGTCGGTGCGCAACCCGTTGCCGTTTACTAGGTCGGGCGAGCGGAGATGTAAAGTTGGTGCGCAAAGTTGCCGTTTACTAAGTCGGGCGCACAAGTCGGAATTATCTTTTTAGCGCGACTCCGTTCTGTCCTAACTTTTGCTTCAGGATTTCCACTTGTCGGCATCGTTTCCGTTTGTGTGTTCAGACTTGTGGCTAGTGTGTGTATTGGAAATATCGTTAGGTTTGCAGCTGGTGTGTTTATCGGAATTCTGTTGTGTGAAGTTGGCAATGTGTAAGCATCGGATCGGAAATGCGCCCTGTCTCTTTTTGGTGATGCCGTTTCCGCTTTGTATGTGCCATTCCAGAGCGATCACAAAGTGATGGCTCACACCGGAAGCGGCGTACTTGCATCCCTGCCAATTTAGAAAATCCCCAGAAAGAGTATACTTAAATAGAGCACCGCGAGCCTGCATTTTCAATTGAGGGGAAGGAGTGGGATAGATCGAAGGAAGGGAAGCAGAGGTTGGTTAAACTTCAATGTTCATGGTGATCAAGTCAACTAATTTATTAGCTCCTCTTAAGTAGTGGGCGGTTCGACCACTTTGCGACTCAAGTTTTAGACAATGTCTTAAGTTCTGCTCAAGTAGCCCAAATACCATTATTACCTTGACATCTCCCAATGTCATCTCGATCTTAAGTTCCCATCTGGATTTTAAGTTGCATATAACTCAAGTTTTGGGTTTGAGATCAGTTCATATAAAACATATTTATCTAAAACAATTGAACTCAAGTTTGGTGTTCCAACCACTCAAGTTCTGTTTTCTCCTAAGCTCTGCCAATAGACTTGGGTTCCAGCAGAGCTTAAGCTCTACTGCAACTTGAGTTTTATGAACACAAACAGGGTGGCATACCAGTAACTAGAGTGCCACCAGAACATCGTTGGAATCAAATGTCAGTGTAACTTGAACTGAGCTTGAGCTTGTACAAATTGATCTGACCAAATCCTGGAGTGAAGTGCTGAGGAGAAGAGGAAATCACGAGGTGCTGGTCGAGGTTAAAGCCAAGTCGAAGTGATGTGTCCTGGCATGTTTGGCGCTCGGCCACTGATTCAGTAACATCACGCGTTACTCATTCCAAATTCTCTTTCTGTCCACCACACCCACCGAACATGCTTGACTATTAACCAACCATCTGCGAAGCCAGGGCCTGTGACAGGGTACCGCTCCTAGTTGTCCAAGGGGTGCCACCTTTCTTAGCCGTTAATTCGGATTCTGATAGACTGATACCAACATACCAGTAACCACAGCATGCCACCCGCCGATAAAGCTTGGATAAACTGGCTTTGGTCATCCGCCAATCATGGTGAGCCCTTACCAAGTTGTTTGTCATGTATCTAGCATTTTTGATAGATTAAGAAATGGGATTTGTTGATAACCTTCGACGAGCTGGTCATCAAGATCGACGCTTGGTGCGACGTAGTCTTCAAGTGGATAGAGAATATGGTGAGCGCTATGGGTCCATCGACATATTCATTACTTACTCGCTATGGATCAGGATATACACAGGGCATGCAAGGATTTTCAGCGCAGCGTGGGCTGTATATGATGGGACACCAGTGCATCTTAAGTTAGCAGCACTTAAGTCTTACAAAACTTAAGTCTTGCGGACTCAACTTCAGGTTAATTCACACTGGTATACAACCTAATGATAGGGACCTATGTAAATGGAACTTGAGTTTCCAATACAACTCAAGTCGTCGGCCAAACTTGAGTGGTAGTGTAGGACTTGAGTTTGAGCGGGGGGGGATGGGGGTGCCCATGCCCGTGAGTGGATCATGGGTGCGAAACTTAAGTTCTGGGCCAAACTTAAGTGCCAAAGTGGTCGGACCGCGCAGGACTTAAGTTGAGCTTATTATATTTCATATCAAGTGGCCCTAGATGAGCAGAGCCGCAGTCATTGTGATACGGCATGCACGAGAGTGCTGCGAACGAAATTTTGAGGCAATAAAAAAAAGCATCAAAGTGGCGACCTGCATGTACCACCCATCTTGCTGCTGCTGCAATAAAAAACAATAATGCCTGTTGTTGTGATAAAATGCCAGTTTGGAAGAGCAGTGTTAACTGGATGGATGGGAACAAGATGAACGTGGCTAACTTAGACAGATTTGGAAATGATCATCCTCTTCCGAGTCTTCTCTCCACACCATCATGACAATATTCCAGAATAGGACTCACCAGTTCACTGCACACTGTTGGCCTTGCTTTAATTTCTGGAGCAGCTGCTATGTTCTAACCGGACATCAACGATACCTGGCCTTGGCAATACAGGGGAACATTTCTCCGGTCCGCTGCTTTATATGGACTTAGTCTCTCTTCTCATATGTTTGCTGCATGTCCCTTCCAGTGCTCTGTAGCCCTTGAACTTTGCTCGGTGACTTTACTGTGATGGGACATGTCACAATGATTCCGACCCACAATTCAATGTGCTGAGGATTGACCAGGAGGTCAATATTTAATGCCTGCTCGCAGCAAATAAATGTGCCTTCCAGCAGTAACATGCATAAAACGGAAGCAATGGGCTGCTACCACAAGAGAGAGAAAAAAAGAAAGAAAAAACTCAAATAGAAATAAAAGATTCCGAATCGGGGAATCGAACCCCGGGCTGCCGCGTACATATTACGTAAAACCACAATTGCTTACGTCAGCATGAGAAGCGGCAATGTTGACCCCTACACCAATTCGGAGCTCGTATGAGTAGTATATCATCTCTTAATGTGGTCAAAGTCCAAAGTCATGGAAACTTTTGAGTTGAGTTCCAGCCAACTCCCACCTCTGAGGCATAGCTCTCGGACTCAACCATGATTCAGTCTCATAAACCCGGGACTCGTATATTCAGACAAGCTCGATCAAGTTTTGTCGACAAGATTCTTTTCTTCGTGTTTTCTGTCCAGCCAACAGTCTTCCACTGATTTTGCCTTAGCCTTGCATGCGAAAAGTAAGCGAAAGTTTCTCTACCAAACTGTTGGATTCCTATCTATAATTGAATAGGGACAGTCAGAGTAAGTACTTAAGTTTCACAACCTGTGTCGACCTTGCCGAGATGCAAGTTGAAACTCTGTGTTTCGGTTAGGCCAAATGCTTCGGGGCTCCAATATATGGCAACACCGAAGGATTTCGGTGTAAGTGAAACTCCAAGTTTTGTCTTCATATCTCAGCTCACCCGAATCGCAATCAGAAACTTTGGCATTCCGGATAAACTTCAGGTGGGGGGAATTGGTATACTGGCGGTGTGTGTGCTTCAGATGTGATTCCCAGAAGTGCTTGGCAGTTTATTGAAGTATGGGAGAATCACTTCACGAATCAAGTGAATCTCCCGTGCTTGAATAAATTGTGAAGCACTTTCGAAGCACTTGCCTGAATCTACGGTAGGTGGGATGGTCGGGCTGGAATTTGGCTTGAATTTGACATTTATTAGATTCGATAATTCAGCTAGTGCCGCCATCTCGGGGAATCGTCCCGAATGCCGATACGTCGCCCGATATGTATTCTTTCTCAAAGCTCGAACCTTGTGATCCAGCGATGACGGACATGGATTCTGAGCAACTCTAACACAATCTCGTCCCCTCATCGAACCAAGATGTGTACCAATTTGGTGATCAGATCGAATGAAAAATCAATTCCGAAGCGCCGCCCTCTCCTGCATGGCACGCAATTGTATCAAAAGATTCTATTATTTTGCAGGAATGACGCTCCAACTTTTTGTTACTCAGTCTGTCCACAGAGGCACTATAGCGATCATGGCGGAGGGGTTGATGTTTGATTTGTCGGCTTTTCGGCTACATATGTTGAATGTCCAATACTGTGCCTGAGGATTATCACAGTAAAAACTCTGCATAGTATGTTTGGCTTTCAGACAAATTATTTTTATACCCAGAGCCGCGGCCAAGTCATGTATGAGTTGAATCTGATTCATGCGGAGGAATTTTCCTTTGAACTTTGATAGTTCAGATGTGTTGGAGGGCTATTTAGAGCGAACCGCAGAGCTGTGCGTGCGTAGAATTCCCACTAGGCCGCCGTCCATGTATGATTTAGTACAGAATAATTCACAAACTGTTTCCTAGATCCTATCACGTTCCGGACTTCACCCCTGTAACTCTTCCAATACTCGGGCATTCACTGGCTTTCATTCTTCGCACTGGCACATAATACCACGAGCGCTGCAGTGACCTGCGATTCACTATCATTTCTGCGACTGCAGTGAGCCCAAATCCAAGCCAAGGCCAGGCAAGCGAGCACTCACAACCACAAATGTTACGGCAGTTGAGATCATTGGCCGCAGAGCAGCAGCAAATGCTGATAGGCGGCAGAGAGGCAAGGGCACTGGGTTCATGAGAAGTGGTTTGCCAACGACCGAGCCGCAGGGATCGGGGCCGCCGCCTGAGATGCAACAAATATCGGGGACGGGGTGGCGACGGCATTGGTGCACGCGATGAATACACCGGCGAGAAAAGTGAGGGTGGTGAGGGAGATGTGCATTGTGGGTATTGTTTTGCGATGTTCTGCTGCATGGCAGAGCTTAGGTTTTTATAGCTCGGGGTGGGAGTACTAAGTAGATAGGGAATAGTTGCCTGATCTCACCGGGGATTATTCAACCCGTCGTTCTCTCAGCAAATTTGAATGAAATTACGAGAGACTACATTGAACTGCCACGCGTGACGCCTCACTCTGTTTAAATCCTGATTCCTTCTCCCGAGTCTCTATATGTCTTATCAAATCCCGCCGATCGATTCGCGCAGCGGCAATGCCGACATTGGGGTTCCCTTCTTACACCATTTTTCCCGTGGAGTCTTCTCCCGTCCCGCGTTTTCATATGTCCTTAAATTGTCCACAGAAACCATTTTGGAGGCCAGTGTGATTCCTTTCACGGGCGCCACCCTTGCCCCAGGATTGAATGGCCATGCAGAATTCCGCCGTCCATGTGGTGTCATTGCAAAGATTAAAGAGTGATGAACGGACTTGTTTGTGATCGTCTGTTATTACCGCGTGGGCGAATTCAGTCTAGGTTTGCTTGATTTCCCGCGAGAATTCACGATGTTATGTTCAACCGAATTCATATCCTTATATCATCTTGAATTTAAATGTTTCAACAGAGTGTAACTTCTGATACTTGGCACAAATAACCCGATGCCTACACGAACATTGGGCGGTGCTGAGAGTTGACAAATCAATCCCGGTCACGGACTGTTCCGCTCGCCGGCCTTACCTGTTCTATTTCCACATGGAGGCACGTTCGATTCAAGCCGTTGCTCGGTATCAGTTCTCTTGAGATTCTCTGCCCAACAAGCTTTACGACCCGTGCCTTTGGCACGGCTACTCGCTCTGCTTGCAGCCGCCTTCGGCAGGGTCGACAGCTTGTTGGGGCTCCACCCCAAACCCGGAAGGTGGCTCTGCATCTTAGTATATGTTTTTATGGCACACAAAATTTATAAACATCGAACTATACATGACAAACTACCTGTGAAATCCATTAATCAGACTTCGGAACCAATGTCGGAAAATATATATACATACTGTACTTAAAGAAGAACCTCTGGGTAGACAATATTTTTCGTAGTTGTGCTGGCATCATTTTTGAACAGTGCTTTAACTCTTCGACTCGAAGTGCATCGAGAAAGTGCCACATATAACTGCCCATGAGCAAAGACATCAGTCCGAAGGTCCAGACCAATGTGGTCCACAGATTGGCCCTGTGATTTGTTTATAGTCATTGAAAATGCGAGACGAACAGGGAACTGTCGACGTTTCATGGCAAAGCCAATCTGCTCCACTGAAGGATTAATTGAGATGCGTGGGATGAAGGCCTTTTTGCCACTGTGTTCTCCACCAATCAGCCGTATTTCGAGGACATGAGGTGACATTTTAGTGAGAATTCCTCGAGAGCCATTGCAGAGACCTTGGGATGGATCCAGATTTCGAAGGACCATAATTGGACATCCAACCTGTAATTTTAGTTTTGCAAGGGGAAGTCCAGAAGTTCGAATAGAATTAAGGTATATAGGATATTCAAAATGATTGTTGTCAACACCCTCCTCTCTGATCACAGAATCTGCAATGTGGAAAACTGTCTGCTCTCCTGGAAATTTCTCAAGCAGTGCGTTGTTGAGCTCATCTACATCATCATTTCGGGCAGAGAGAATTGTGCGTTCCAAGAAATATTTATCCTGATCATGATCTGGACGTATGGTGGAGATCCCAGGATAAATGGTGTCAATCATAGATTGAACAGTGTTGGTGGGTAGCTTCATAACCTCCGGAAGTTCAATGTTCTGGGCAGGATCAATGTTCCTTCCATGTCCAACATCCAGAAGCCATTTTGCAAAATCCTTATCCTCTTGTCGTGCATTAGGACCTCCCAGCCGCATGTTCTGAGTCAAATGAAGGATTTCAACCTTTTTCCACAGGAGTGAACGTTGAAGCCATAGTCCAACAATTTGCTCCCTTCCACCTTTGACAACAACAGGAAGGATCTGCTGGAAGTCACCACCATAGACTACTGTGGTTCCACCATATGGGTGGGGATCATTTCGAATGTCCTGCATACACTGTGTTCAGACCCCCCCGTAGGCACAGGTCTGCCAGATCCCGATAGGCAGATGTGTAGGCAGATCAGTGTGCCGACCCTTGCCAATCCATCTGCCCATCCCTGCCGAGGTTGGTCTAGGTATTCTGGCCGGATTAGGCACACATAGACTCACATGGGCCGATGTGCCTAGCTGGGTAAATTCAATAACCAGCATGGTTCGTCGTCATTCTCAATCCAAACACCAGTTTTAATCCATTCTCACACATATGCAAAAGGGAAGACCACAGCCACGGGTTTGACAGATTGAAAGAAATGCTTGATTGCCAAATGATTATCGCGGACATCAATGAAAGATACACTAAGATTACGTGCCAGGAGAGTTGCAGGAGGTAGAAACAGTAATTACCACTACAACTAGGGCGAATTGGCAGCCTAATTTAGACTGCCACCAACCTGGACCCAGGTTGACCAGGGTCGGCCATGATAGGCACACCACCGTCGACGAAGATCTGCCAAGGTGGGCAGGATCTGCCTTGGTAGGGATGCTAGACCAAAGTCGGCCAATGCCTATTAATGTGGACCAACATCGGCTTGGGTGGGGAATCCATAGGCAGAGATCAGTGAAGGTGGGCACATCTGTGCCTACAGGGGGGTCTGAATGCAGTGATAGTCTTATCCACAGCTTCCTGTGCTCGCCGATCCTGCATTGGAACCTCATCCCAGATAATCAGGCAGACCTTCTTAAGCAGCTCTGCCAGCATAGTGCCTTTTTTGACATTGCAGAGAATCCCTTCCCTGAGTATGATGGGAATTTTGAATGTAGAGTGAGAGGTTCTACCACCAAGTAATAATAAGGCTGCAATTCCAGAGGATGCCACACAAAGTACAATGATACCCTCTGCACGCAATGCATAACATAATGTGTTATATACGTGAGTTTTTCCAGTGCCTCCAGGACCATTCAAGAAGAACAATTTTGGTTCATTATTCATAACAGAATTCATTATTGCATCAAATGCAGTGCGCTACTCGGGATTCAATCCCTGAATGCGAGGCTCAGCTAAATTACGCTGCTCATCACGGTCATAGGCAAGCTGTTCTGCAATGAGCCGATTTGCATCAAGCTGAGCCCAATTTTCAACAGGTTGTGGCATAGGAGGAAAATCTCCCAATGATTTTGCAGATCCATTAAGAATAGAGTCAAGAAGGTAGAGGCCATAGTCATAGATCTGATCTTCAGTAGGATTCGGGACCCCTTTCTGAATTAGCTTGTGCCGGACATCATCACAAATATTCTCCTTGAAGCGATTCCACAATGCAACAGGGTCACTTAAGGGCCAGTTCTCTTTCAGAATTGTTGCAAAAAGCTGTCGAAGTTGATGGCCAGTCTGCATAACAGTGGCCTCTTCTAAGCAGAGCTCCCATTCATTGTCATCTTCCAACAGGCCATGTGCTCGGCAAGCTGCTTGGAAAGTAGGATGGACAACACCATCCACAGTGCGAAGGTGTTCAAAGGATGTTGCGCCACGGACAACTGTAAGGAGAGTACGGAGATAGAATCATTCACCTGCTTGGGGTCCAGCAAAGTACATCCGACCAATTGCAAAGCCTCTCTGCCATTGGAATGCAATGCAGCAGGCCAGTCATTGATATGGTCACTCACACGGCAGCTGTGGGCGAAAAAATATGCCCAATGGCCTAAATTGAACTGGGGCTTGATCCTGGGCTGTAACCTGTTGCGATTCAGAACAGTCAATGGTGCTCTGATATCAGAGAAGGGGAGACTGTTTGCGATCATTGTATTGGTCGCATGGAATTTAATATGGAATCTCCGTGTAAGCAGAGTAATCATATATCCAAATATAATAATCACAGACACAGAAATCCACAATCAATGGTTGAAGGCAATCAATGGGGCCTTGCAGCGTGACCGTCTATTGTGCGATAAGATTAAATTCGGAACACTTGCACTCAAAAAACAATGTATACTGAATACGTGAAGTGGCCTACTTCTAGATGAAGCCTCACTGCCGGATGACTGGATAAATGAGGGGGTTTTAGTGGGTATACAGCCCATAGTTGATAAAATTGGGATATGTTAAATTCGGGCTGGAGCCCAACACTGGCGAACAATGTGCGTAATGGCATTTCTTCCTGGACAACTTCACTGGCAACGACTGGCTAACAAACCAGCAACACAAGCGGATGAGCTTGGAATGCTTCTGCAGACTAAGTTTCATTATCGCAAACGCTCCAAAAAAAAAAAAAAACATTGCTGCATCAAATTGTCAACTGAAACACCACATCGCCTTTCTTCCGACTTCCACCTCATTTCTTCCGCATTGGCCCTGACAACCCAGGCACTGCAAGACACTTCTCTGAGTCTTCCGGGCTCCCTCCCTGTACCCTGAAAATATCTGTTGGATAATATTAAGGCAAGAATTCACTGCATTCAGACCCCTGTAGGCACAGATGTGCCCACCTTTGCCGATCTCTGCCAATGGATTGCCCACCCAAGCCAACGTTGGTCGACGTTAATAGGCATTGGCCGACCAAGAGGTGAACGCAGCATTTGATGTGGCCACGCGAGGTGGTGCTACACAGCCACTGATGAAGTGCCTTTCCTCTCATTTTGCCAGTATCTTTCATTCATCCTTGTCCAGCAGTGTTCAATCAACTATGAGGATAGGCATCCAAATTGTGCACCCAGTGAGTGTCCGAATACGCGGCACCTCACTGGAAGTGGTTGTCGGCCGGATTGATGCTGCTGACACATACCTGCCTTATTTGGGGAGGGGAGGGTCGTGGGAATTATTCCATGATCCAGAGATCGAGCACCTCTTGTGGCCAATGTTGGTCTAACATCCCTACTGAGGCAAAGCCTGCCCACCTTGGCAGATCTTCGCTGATGGTGGTGTGCCTATCATGGGCGGCCCTGGTCGACCTGGGTCCAGGTTGGTGGCGGTCTAAATTAGGCCGCCAATTTGTGTTGGTAGTTACTGTTTTGACCTCCTGCAACTCTCCTGGCACATAATCTTAGCGTATCTTTCATTGATGTCCGCGATAATCATTCGGCAATCAAGCATTTCTTTCAATCTGTCAAACCCATGGCTGTGGTCATCATTCGCCGTGCGTCCATACTACGTCCATCCATCCCTGACTCGACACGGATAAAGTAGCAATTCTGCCTTACGGAGTCATATTTCTTATATAAAGCATTTGTTGCTCGCTTGCAATTACTAATTGAGATATATATCATTCGGAATGTAGACAGTCTTGGAGTAATTCACATAATTAAGTCGTTGTAGGCCAAATTTACTGCTCCTCCAGGGTCCCAGGGATGAAGACAGTTCGCCCGAAGAAGTGTACACGGACAGCCATCAGAACGGTTCGGGAATTTAGATTTCAAGGCGGAGTGAAGGCGGACTGATGGACTCTAATAGGCTAACAAGGTACGTACGTGTGAGAATGGATTAAAACTGGTGTTTGGATTGAGAACGAGGATGAACCGTGCTGGTTATTGAATTTACCCAGCTAGGCACATCGGCCCATGTGAGTCTATGTGTGCCTAATCCGGTCGGAATACCTAGACCAACCTCAGCAGGGATGGGCAGATGGATGGGCAAGGGTCGGCACACTGGTCTGCCTACGCATCTGCCTATCGGGAGCTGGCAGACCTGTGCCTACAGGGGGGGGGGGTCTGAACACAGTGATTTCCTTTCATGGACGTTGGCGTTGCAGGTAGAGATAGGATTGTTGTGGAATTGGTTTTATGTTTCTCTTTATTCATATTTTGATATCAATAATCGCCGCACCGTATAAAAAGGCAACTTTACTACTGAGTGGAATTGAGGGTGAGCTCCTCCACTCCGCGCATGCACGAACAAAACAAGAACTGGGACATCGTGTACGGAACACATCCATCTTCTGCAAGAATCCGTGATGGAAAACTTGGAATCCAGAAGTTACGGGGTTCAACTCCTCACATCCTAATTCGTGCATCTCATTTATGTGCTTTTTATTTCTTCCAGACCTGCTTCAATTCACTCAGAATACACGATCCCGCACTGGTGCGTCGCAATGTTTTCCTTTGGCTTTGTCCTCGTCCCATCCCTCTACACCTCGTCAAGGAAATAACGAAGCAAGAAATCGGATGGGGTGTGCGGGACACAGTCAGTCTCGGTGCCCTATCACAATGTATGCCGCTGGCGATCCGGGGTTCGATTCCCCATGCCTGAACTAGGATGCAAGTATACCTCTTTGTCGGTCTTAACATCTGCAGCTCTAGCGGAGTCGGTGATCACGGACAGGCCGGGCCACGGTGTCGACACTTTCCTCAAGAAGCAGGTGTGTGTTGCCTTGAGCAGATCAATATGTTCAAACTCAAAAAGAGTGTCGTAATCTGAATATTTTAATCCGGATGCGACAAGCACTGTGTTCAGGCTGTCTGCACAGACAATGCGTGATCCGGCGTCTCCCTTCTGAACTTGTCTTTCAGATCTTCCGATAGAGGAACTCTTAACCAACAATTAAGACAGGCCCGCAACTAATGCTCATATCGAGGAGCTGCTCGCCAGGTTTGATGAATAATTATTGTTTAAGATGAGGCTGCCAAGTGGGCGCCAGAGAGAAATTAGCAGACATCATAAAGTATCGACAGGCAGGAGGTCATAAATAAACTATTCAGATTAGACCGAGTGACCAGAGACCTCTCCTTGAGGAGTCCCCAGGTCACCCACCAATTATCCGCCTCATCCTCGGCGTCGTAGCCAAAGACATTCTTGATTTCTGCCCACTCAACAGACTCTTTCTCCCCATCGGGACATCAAAGAGATTGGAATCGGTCGCAGTCTTAGCCATCATCCGCTGGTCGCGTGCTCTTTGGGCTTCACAGTCGGGCATGGACATGAAATGGATGATGCCGGTCTCTGCCGCAAGCACGGCCTCGGAATGCGGCTGTCGCAGTTCTTGGAACGCATAGAGAAAGTCGCTGATTTGACTATCAGTGCGCAGGTGCGAGAAGAGCTTCGCCAGAACAGCGCCGTCTTCGACCCCCATGGCATAGTATTGCGTGGACCCAGCCTAAATGAAATGAGGTCGAGATTCTTTGAATAAAAACGGAGGCTACTGTACCGGGATAGGATGAGCCGCTCCACCGACGACGACCAAACGGCCGCTTTCGTCCACCCAGTTTTCGAGAGCCGGATACTCGAATATTGGAAAGCGTCGCGGATGCGTTATCATAGGACCCAGGTTTTTCAGTCTAAGAGTGATTAGCACGAGGAAGATCACTACCAGCTTACATACCTGGGTTCCACGCTTTCCAAAGCATTGCGCATACCCTCTGCCGGCGCGTCCTCGAAATCATCCCACGGACGATATAGGCAGAAAGTGAAGGACGGAGATCCACCCTACCAGTTCTATTTAACGAAAATCCCTTGAATAAATGAAACGTACGATGGGGTGACTGATGACCGATTGGTTGTTCCCGAAGAAGGAGAACATGGTGGTCTAGGTCAGAAAAAATGAGAATTGGCGCATAAGAAATTTGGTGACGAACAACTTCTGGCTCAAAGAATATCTTGGATTCGGGATCTCTCTCTACGGAAGCCTTGGGTACGATGGCGCTACAGATAATCGGCCATTAGAATTTATACGGGGCAAGGGGATTTTGCTTACCTGTACATACACAACGACGGTTCCGAGGCCTCCTGGATGTCTTGTTCGGCCAACAGCAACGGCCGTACGAGGCCAGATACACCGTCGGCTCCAACGATCACATCGGCGGTTAGTACTTCACCAGAATCAAGAGTAACTGCACGCCGTCCAGGGTCGACGGCCACGGCAGTGGTATTGAGTCGGACTGTAGCGCCCTGACAGACGGCAACGTTATACATCATCTTTCGGAGATCCGAAAGCTGCGGATTTTTTCAGTTAGCGATGAGCAATGAGCGGAGTAATTCAACAACTCACATGTGCGAACAGAAACTCTCCTCGCGTCTCTCGAAGAACCTCTTCATCCCAAAAATGGTTCCCGAGGAGAACACCTGTCTCAACTAAAGATTTTCAGTCACGATGTCGTAAGTTCTCCAAGGTTAAACGCACGGCGCGAGATCCGAATCGCCTTGGACTTTGCCGCAAAAGCATACACCTCTGGCTTCAAACCCCAGTGGTACAAGATTTTTGACAAGTTGGGTGGCATGCGGACCGCCCGAGACACCTGGCAAAACGAATTTATCATGCCACAAACAGTAGAAGATGCAGACGTACATCAGATTCTCCAATTTTCTTCTCCCGCTCTATAACAACGACTCTGTGGCCCACCCTTCGCAGGGCCATAGCACACGCAAGACCGGAAACACCCGCGCCGATAACCAGGAAGTCGATGCTCAGCGTCGTCTGCTTCGATGGGATCTTCAAGGCGCCCATAAGAAGGCAGCAGACTGCAAGAATAGACTTTTGTCAACACTCACCTCGATTGCCATGTTGGATGAAGAAGACAAGGATGCGGTCCATTGCCGATGGCGAGGCTTTTCGCCTGACTGGGATGTGGTAAAACTTGAACAACGTTATGCTGACGTGAGCCTGTGGTCCGCGAGCTCCATTCTGCGAGAAGGAAAAAAAAAAACATTAAAGGCGGCGTCGGTGGAAACAAGTGGCGTATAGATTTCGCCTTGCCGACGGACGGCAGCAGACAACCCAGGCCTACCCAGGCCGCTCCTTTCCTGCAACGCCACGAACGCTAAGGACCATCTCACTGATTCAGGTTGCGTTGGGATCGCGGGAAAAAAATAACAATAGAATCAAATGAGCGTTAAGCGACTGACACGATCAAAGGGTTGCAAGCAGAACGCGCTACTAGCACGCTTACTGGAGTTCACCGTCAAGAGCAAATAACGACAACGTTCGGTTGGATAGCTAGCACCGGCGTAGTATCCCCTTGCGCCTTTTTGAGGTCTGAATGTTAAACAACGGAAACAGAGGGAGGACCCAAGATCAGCTAACTCGGGCGCGGTGGATCAGGGTGGATCATCGTGGATATTACGAACCTTCGGTGGTAGCAGCACAAAGAAACGCATTTCGTCGAGCGGCAAGCTGGTCGACGGCTGCGCATCATGTTCCCGAGCCGTCGGAAAGGGTCCCATTTATTGCTGCAAGAAGATACCGCATGCAGTGCCAGGCACAACAAACATACGGACCAACAGAAAGATCCGTTGCGTGAGATCGGAGATTAGCGTTGACCGCTCAAAACAGGCTTGGGTGCAGGGAGCAGCTAGAACAGGCTAGGAATATAACGTATAGCTTCCGCGTTAGCCCACGCCAGAATTCTAATGCTACCTACCTACCTACCTACCACAGTCAGCCATGTGCCGCACCATATTTTTCAAGAGTCGGAAATTACCATATCGCCATATGATTTTATAAGCTGAGTATAGGTTAGTACATACACAATGCCCGAAAGAGGGATTATACCTTAAGCAAAGCAGACGTGTTGCCCATCCGTGCTGTCATCTTTCAGTGACGGCATACATAGATTGCAATATAAATCCCATCGCACCCAAAGATAGGAAGCGGACGGAGTGGTCCAGCACAGTAAGTAGCTCTAGGATTGTTAGAGGATTTCGACGCAAAGAGGGTTTTACAAGATACCAACAACTACTTTGAGAGCAGGAACTAGCGAAAGATTTCTAAAATCCGAATATAGTTCAATCAAGAGTGGAGAATGAAATTGGACATCACTGTGTTCTGGGTCGCTCTTCAGTTGTGTGTCACGAAGTAGTACTAGCGGCCGGTTATTCAACTTGGTGAAAGTATGGGGTGATTCGCCGCCTAATAATAGCATCTGCCTTGGTATGTCCGATCCATTTTGCCCGTTTCCGTTCATGAAATTTCCCTCAAAATTGTGTCCATTGTGCTCAGATTGATCGTTTTCCGGCGCAAACAGTCAGCGAAGGAGATCGGACCTTGATCTTGGATGAGTTTCTTCGCAGGGAGGCGCGCACTTTTGGAGAGGGAACATATTGCAAATTTTGGGATCAGGATCGGACATCCCGTTTGTTCCGTCGGTAGCTTGGATCGGACATGGGGCAAAATCTGGGCCTAAAGGTCAGCATTATGAGAGGCCATTTTTGAGCCAAATCCGTCGCAGATATCATGGCATATACAGATCTCCTCTCATAATCAGGGGGAAAATCTAGGAACTCGAAGCGCTAGCGCAACCCATGCAGAACAATTAAATCTCCATCAGGATGAATCTTCTCCGCTGGAGAACTGGACGCTGCCGTGGTGTTCAGTTCAGTGTGGTCGACTCCTGGGCGAAGGATCGAGCGGTCTCAAGGCGCAAGATGAGCTAAGGAGTTTGTATATGTAGAACCGAAACTTGGCAACGGTTGGCGCCGCAGGGTTGAGGAGATCAAGGAAAAGTCACATCAGTCACAGCCAGGCTTTCCTTCTCTCGCGTCACGATCATAAGCATCGCTTCAAGTCTAGTGCAAATGCTTTGCTGGGGGTTTTTAATTTTCGCATAATACTTGCGGGGCTTCGTCTGTAAGCTGGTTGACCCGGTTTTGCATTCAAATTTCGCTACGAGTTCCTTGTGTTTTGACACATGGTTGGTTCTGGGCCTGGCGTCGTGCTCTGGGCCTTATCTTGGCACTTTCGTGGACCACCAAAGATATTTTTGGGGTAAGCACTTGAAAAGGGAAAAACCTACCGGCAATATCACGCCTACCGATTTCGCCTAAAACATAGAGTCCTTGTGTTAGTTAGTGGGCTCGAGTGGGCGCGCAAAATTATAAGAGGCCCCATGCTTTTCTTCAGCTTCTTCGCCCTTTTCTTCCTTAGCCTAGCTCAACATGTCCCTGGAAAGTGTAGGTCTCACACGATTCTGTTCCCAGTGTCGATTTGCTTACCGAAATACAGTGTCTAGATGGACTTGTGATCGCGGAAGCGGAAGAAAAAAATCACATCCACTTTGCTGTAATCGGTGCGGGAGTCGCTGGATTGTCATGTGCTATCGCACTTCGGAGGATTGGCCACAGAGTTACCGTAATAGAACAGAAACCCAACATGGCCGACCCGAAGGTCAGCTATTACTCGTGGCGCTACTTAGATGGGACTAATATTAAACTTAAGCACCGACGTGGAGTGAGGATGCCGCCGAATCTGACAAAGATCCTTATTCACTGGGGTTTAAAACACCGGCTTCAAGAAATATCGGTTAAATCGGAAGCGATCCACATATTGCTCGGTATGTTTAGTTTCCCCCTCCCCCTTCAATTTCATACGTTGAGTTTTTCAAAAGGCCACACGGGTGAGCTTCTCGGAACGCAGCATTGGGACGAGGAGCTCCTTCAAGAAACACGGGGCGAATACCTTTTCGCTCTTGTATGTATCCATTCCTTTTGGGCCTTTGATTTTTCACGCCGATGTTCAGCTTTCGGACTTGATCGGATTGTTGTACGACGAGGCAATTCGCCAAGGCGCGGAGATTTGCCTCGGCACAGCAGCGATTGCTATGGACGTCGAGCAGGGGACGATAACTACTAAAGCTGGTGACATATTGGAGGCGGATGTGATTGTGGGAGCAGATGGGATTGCAGGTCTAGCCCGGACAATTTCACTTCGAGAACAAGAAATTGCCAAGTCGGCAGATCGTCCATCGATGTGGATGTATAGGTGGATGCACCTGCGATTACAGCGATCGTACTGACCTGTTCTTTAGTGCTATGATTTTAAAACAACACTTCTTGAAAATCCGGATCCGGATGTCAAACGTCTTTACGCAGAGCCGCATGTGGGTTGCGAAGTACATCAATGCACCTACCGTCTGACATTATTCTCAGACCACACTCTTCTGCTGGCTGGGACATGGACGCTCGGTTCTCGGATCTCCGGTCGTATGTCCGAGCTCATTGATTTTCTCGTTGTTCTCTCATTTTCAAAGGGAGGAACGGCTGAATTTGCCCTTTGTGCCTATGGGCCTTATGGAGATGGCACCATGCCTGTCCTGGACGGAATTAAAGAAAATTTAGATGGCACTAAACCGAGGTGAGAAAACCAATGTGTGTCCCCAGACTGTCTCTTTTCTCAAAATCTCGATTACCAGGCTCAGGAATCTGTTACCGCTTCTCGCTCCAGAGTCTCTCCGACGTCATCCTGTAGTCGAGTGTCAACCACTGGAAGATTGGGTCTCTGCAAGCGGCCGGATAGTTATCATTGGCACGGCCGCACATCCCATTCCCGTACGCCCATGTTTCCACAGGCAGTTTGCCCACTGAATACTTCGATGTACAGCCGGGCTCAATTCAGGAAAACGCGATGTCCGTGGAAGATGGCGCCGTCCTCGCCAGACTCTTCACCCATTTGCGCACCCACGACCAAATCAAACAATTCTTATGGGCCTTCCAGGATATTCGGCAACCTCGCTGTATCGCTGTGACGGAATCTGAAACCCACGTCATGTATTTTACGTGCATGCCAAAAGGAGACGACAGCGAGGCGCGCGACGCTGGTTTCCGCGCCAAAAACGCAGCAGGCGTCGAGGTGCTTCAGGCGGCCGGCGATCAAGAGGAGACGCCAGAGTGGCGCGAGGTGAAGGAAGTTTTCGGCTACGACGCTGAAGATGAACCAGATGACTGGTGGGTCGATTGGGGTTCTCTAAAGCTCAAATCAGCGGCATCCGGCGCGATCGATTTCGGGGCTATACAAGTAGAGCAGACCGTAAGCAACTGAACATCAGATTTATTGTCTTAGGACCGCACAATGGATGATTGGCGAAACTTCGACTGAAACGGATGATGGTTGAAAAATGGGTCTGATAGAAGGTTCGTTCGTTCCTACTTCGTCTGGTGTCCTTGCCTCATACTCTGCGTACCGGAGCAACAGGGAGCCACGTCCGGCCTAGTCAATGTCGCTCACAAAATCAACAGAACACTGATTGTCGACCTCTTTGTGGGCGCGAATCGTGATCTTACTTCATCCATAAGCTAGTGTCGTCCTCCGTGTATCCTTAGCTCCAGCACTGCTTACTCCATTATGCAAGGAATATGACTACGGACATCCGAGCTTGGACAGCTAGCTTTGTGCCCGAAGGACGAGTTTTTTGAAGAAAAGAATACAACGAGCTAGGAACTTCGGATCCATATCAGACTTGGAGCCCACAGTAGTCCTCGAGGCTGGCTTCTAGGACCTCCATGATCAAAGTCGCTTCCACGCGTTATCAGCGCAATCCGTTAAAATCAAGACAAAGACACACCTGAGTGACCCAAGGCTCCACTTACACTCCCTCCAATGACTTCGCTTTATTGGCTTGCCGCCTTAGCCCTCGTCAGTTTCTTTATTCGACGTCTTTTCGTTGTCCCTTCCGGGCTCCAACACCTCCCACGGGTTCCGATCTTCCCATTGTTGAAGAGTTACCTATCGATGGAACCTGAGGATATTCGTATTCGAAACCTTATCCTCCCCTTCGCCAACGACCAACAAGAAGGTGTCGTGCTCGTTTGGGTCCTCGGAAGGTGGAGGGTGCATATCCTCGACCAACAGGTACGCCTTGAACGTAATCATCAGCAATAGTAATATAACTCTCCTCGCCAGATCGCCCGCCAACTCTGCGACGACCTTGCTCTATATCCAAAGGAGAAGCCCCCGAACGACTCTCTGTTGTGGCATTTAATCGGAAACACCAATATTCTTGTATCGAACGCGACACAGTGGAAGAAGCAGTCGCGTCTCATCAACGACGCGATAAATCTCCAGATGCCCGCTGAGCAGTGTCGCACTGGCAGAAAAGGTCAAGACGCTACTCGGGGAGGGATCAAACACCGTCCGCTGGGATGAATTCGCTCAGCGGTTTGCCGTCGACGCACTTGGCTCCACTGTCTTCGGCCACGATTTCGAGGCCCTCAAGGAGCAGAGCGTTCGTGCGCGAGTACAACGGAGTGATGAGCGGCATTGCGAACCCCATTTATCTGATTGCCCCGTTGCTGGAGCGTCTCATCCCTCGGACAACGCTCCTCAAAAGAATCGATACTTTGATCGAGCATTTTGTGGCTCTGTTAAAGGCGAAGCAACACTCGCCCGGAGATGATATGATGTCGTATATGCTGCGAGATCCGGATATGTCGCAGAAGGAGCTCCGCGACAATATGATACTGCTGTTTATTTCCGGCCACGTCAGTTTTCAAACGACCGTCTACGCGCCTCTAACCTCAATTGTCTATCTATAGGATACTAGCGCGGGCGCGCTTTCGACGTTGTTTTATTTCTTGGCTACCCATCCCGACATCCAACGTCGTGCGCGCGAAGAGATTGGGGCCGTAGTTGGAAAGGCGGATTTCACAGCAGAGAATCTCGGCGCCAACTCCCTTCCATTCTTGAACGCCTGCATCCGTGAGTCCCTCCGCATTAACACACCGATCTCGTATGTCGTCCCGCGGATGTCGACCGCCGACGCGCAGCTGGGAAAGTACGCCATCCCCGCAGGCGCTTCAATCACCGTTGATATCTACGCCATACACCACGACGAGACGTTCTGGAAGGAACCCCACGCCTTCAAGCCGGAGCGCTTCGAGCAGGAATCGCTGAAGAGCTGGGTCCCTTTCGCGCTTGGGCCGCGACAGTGCCCTGCTCGGAATTTCGCGATGTACGAGCAGCGCGCGCTGGCCGCTGTGCTTCTGCGCGACTATGAGTGGGAACTTCCTTCCGGCTCCAAGCATTCAGAAAAGATCCAGAATACGTTCTCGCCTTTCGCCTTGACGGTACCCCACGAGCTTCGCCTAACCTTCCGCAAGCTTTGACACATTTTATAATTTTCTTTGTACACATGCTGCGTTTCATCACTTATCGATGCAGATGTTTTTACTTTGTGAATTTGACATTCGCGATTTCAACGAAAAGTGGGGATTCAAACCCACGTGATCGCGACATGCACCAAAAAAAAAATCGACAAGATACGACTTTGCTGGTCAAGCTCCCCATGTCTCTCCAGGTTCCGGCGTATGGCTCAGCTGCTCTTGCTACCAAAAAAAAACCTCGCGATCTGGGACATTTCTGAAGCCATCTTTCCTACGGTCCTCCAACTCGGCATGGTCCACAAAATTTCTCAGTTCGAGGGTGTCCTTGTCTCTTGGTTCAATACAGGTCAGATAAATGGCTTATACTCGCTGCTGGTGAAGCGTACTATCAAAAGCGTATACGAGTGGGTGATCGGAATGCTGTCGGTCATTTTCGAGCTCCGACCTCCGGATCACATCTTCCGGCAGCCGGCCACTTAAGCGATTTAATGCTTTGACCGTTTTTAAAACTCCTTTCCACTTGCCATGTCGTCAGTGAGAAATTTAAAATGTTTAGAGGAATGCAAGGAAACAGCAGTGGGATTTTTTTACTGAGGATGGGATCTATCCAGGCCCACGACCAACGAGTCGTACCTGTCTCCGACTCAATAACGCGTCTAGGTTCATGAGGAACTTATTCGGAGCTGTGAAAATCATCTGGATGCGAACCGTCCAAGAACCGTCTCTGCCTGACAGTATGCAGTCCCACTCCGGCACCGGTGAGAAAGCCGACAACTCCGGTGAAACATGCTGGCATGCCGCTGTGAGCCAGCTGGTGAGCTAGCGTTATAACTTACTTATTATACTCAGATCTGCCGCTGGTCCTAGACCTATCTTTGTATTCGATGTTGACCAACATGCGCAGCTAGCTGGGTGACACATCCCACCTGTGATTCTTGACAACGGTGACCGCAGCTCGGCCTCGACATACAAGTCCTAGGATAATAAAATTATAAAGAGCACACCAATGAGGATATTGATTTTTTCTGCTAATGTTTCGATTAAAATCGGACATGCACTGGTAAAGGTCAGAGTCATCGTCGAGTAACTCAAGGTCACGACTATGCAGTCACAGAGAATACTATAGGGTGTGTAAATTCAATCTACGTATAGTATTAAATAGCATGTTCAATTTAGATTTTTAGATTTCGGAATTCAAAGTCTATGATGCGAACGGACCTCAAGACCCTTGCCGCCAGACTTGTTCGATTCGAGCATTGTGTATCGAGGGTAAGGGCATCCAGTCGGACGTAGGACTACCTTTGAATGGCATTGAGCAGATTCGGATTTGGCTTCGGCTTCGTCTTCGTCTTCGTTTCTATTGGAAGTGGCCTCCTCTCCGCTGGAAGCGGATTCAGCACCCGTGGTAGATGCCTTTCCTTCGGAAGTAGAAGTTGCAGCTGTGGAATTATGTTTTGTTATTGAACCGCGGTTTTCAAATTGCACATACTGGTTTCTCCGGCGCACTTGTCGGCTTCAAAAACAACATCTGGGAGTATATCATTATCCAAGGGTCTAGAAATATCATTTGAGGTTCAAACCTGACTCACTAGATGTTTCTTGCGATTCAACACGCTGGGATGTTTCATTGGGCGTCATTTTGGTGGTGCCCGTGGTGAACGAAGAGAAGAGATAACCACATGATTATCCATCAATCAAGTCTTTGCATGTTCGACTCGGTTCCAAAATGGCCTGTTGTGCGTTGGCAGAGCGAATGCACAGTGGTTGTTTCTGTATTTGTTTCGCACCAGTTTCTTTAGCTATAGTATTTACTGATGATGGAAAAGGACACAATGTTTGAGGTAGTTTATTCCACCTACAGACCATATTCTCTACACGGTATGCAAAACATGGGGCTTCCTATGAACAATTCTGAAATTATTTACAGAATCTCGTTCGAATTTGTACTGATGAACTGTAGAAAAGCTTATAACGGAGATCGTTCTGAAATAGCAGGTCCGGCATGGAAGATAAGTCATGATTATTAGATGTGTTTGGTTGTCTTTTTTGTAGCTCATGGGGGCTTCCATTTTGTGAATAGTTTGACACTGAGAACATGCTTTTAATGCCTTTGTGTGTCAATTTTTTCCTGGTTTGGGAGCTCAGAAGCAGGCCAAGAGATGGTAGATTTGCAAGTGTCATTCACTGCGTTCCGGCCCCCAATGGACAGAGGGTCTGGCTAGGTACATAGACAGAACCCTAGACAAGGCAGCCTGGCTACATGTGGCTACACCATGTGGACGTGGTATGTCTACCTCAGTTACGTCTGTCTACCTGAGTTGACCGACATAGACAAAGAGTAGACCAAGGTAACCAGAGGCAGACTCACATGGGCCAACTTCTTTTAAAAAAATCAAAACAATTGAGTGAGTGTGTCTATGGGCGTGGACAGACGTAGACACAGCTAGCCGGACCTTGTCCACATGGCATAGACACAGCTGGACGAGCGGGGACAAACATGCGTCCACAACCCTCTGTCTACCCCATCGACAAAGGTTGGCAGGGGGTAGACAGATATAGCCTCATATGGACGAGGGGGGACGGAGGTCTGTCCAATGGGGGTCGGAACGCAGATTGCAGCACAGTTCTCCATATCTATAAAACAGTGTTCTCGAGAATTTTCGGCCACAGAAAAGTAGTTATGACTCGGAATATTTCTCAGACCCCGCTGTATCTGTTCTGCAGCCTGATAGTGTGCCAAATTGTTAACGCGTATGACGAAGACCGCTTATTTGACATTTGGCATTAGGTACCAAAATCAGAATGTTTAATTTGGTCCAGCATTCATAAATATTTAAAATACGCGTATTGAACGAGAAAATACACGTTCAAAATACACCAACATGAACAACGGCGCGAGAAGAGAATTAGCGTGTCAGATCATGTGGCATCCCGATCAAATAACGATGGAAGTAAGTAAATCTATCCCAAGCTCAAGCCTGGACCCATTGTGCAAACACGTCAAACTCATCATACACCTCACGCCGAGCTAGTTCCGCGCGGAACCGAGGCGTGGCCAATGGCACCAATGTGTCGTGGTCCGACTCGTGGACAACCTTGTTCGTGGCGAAGTGAGCTTCAGCTGCGATCAAAGCCTCATCGGTGATGTTCGTCCCGCAGTACCTAGTACCGGTCGACGAATAAGAACAGAAACCACTGGCAAAATAATTGAGTGCATACTTGGACCGCGCCACGTGTCCTTCAAGTTCGGCGCCGAAAGCGAACGTCGACGATGCAGCAAGCAGGAGGGTAGCGGGGATGGCGAAGAACATCAGACTTTGTGCCAAAAACTTGATCGCACTTGATTTCACTTGATCTGGCTTGTTTCGGCCTAAAAAGACCGCAAGTGACAAGTGATCAAGCCAGGTCCGATTTTTCCACAAGTGAAAAAAAAACTTTTTCCTGCGGGGTGCTGGGTCATTTTTATCCATTTTGACAAGCTAAAGTTTTTCAGATTTTTCGGATTCAAGAGGAAAAGTGCATTCAAGATCAATCAAGTGATAAGTAAAATGCCGAAAGGCTGATGCAACATGGTCGACTGGGAGTAAGGCGTCCTCAGTCCTGTGCACCTCCTTTATACTTCAGCAATTGTTCAGCAACATATGGCTGAGTTCAGATAAGCCCCGCCAAGTCAAGTGATGTGTGCCAAGGGACAGCGGTGCAGCGGCGCGGTCGTGCGTGCGTGGCGCGAGGTAGACGCGGGGGAGTGCGGCGTGCGCGGAAGAAGCGGCGTAGCGTGTGGCTTGCGGCGTGCGGCGTGCGGACTAGATCGATTGCAGCGATCCTCTGCGTCGTCGAACGACGCGAACCAGACGCCGTTTGCTGTCGTGTGAAGGGCACCAAAATTGGCCAGGCCGGACGGGTGTGCTTTGTTCATCCACGCGCCGAGGGGTGTCAAACCTCGATTATCTGGAGGCTATGGAGCGGACTGGACATAATCATCCCTCCATCTGTTCGTAGTCGGCTTTTTCTGTCACCCTTTCTAAAAACTTTCAGCGCTTGATCACCATCAATGCGGCCGCGGGAGTCAAACCCCGTCTCGTTGCGGGCAACTAGCGCCAATAGCCATGAAATGCAGTGGTACGCTGGACACCACATCCGCTTCATTTCTCCTAGTCTTATACCACCTTTGTTGCTTCCCTTCACACCTACGCTCATCTCAGGCCATTCGAGGTGACCCTCGGATTTTTACAGCAAAATGTGAAAAAATGTGAAAGAAGAAATAAAAACCTGAATTCAGGTCTTTAGGCCTTTTCACTGACGCTTTTCGGGACGACCGGAAATAAACATTATATCTCAAGCAAGAAAAACGCTATAATATACAGAGGCCCGGTTAGATGACGTGGAAACCACCTAGCTCTCCGCTAAATCCTTGTCCGATTTCACCGTGTTGAGGGGGAAATCAGACGTAGCAGTGGACTCCGGACCAACCCGGAAAGCCAACGCCATCGACCGATCGGCAGCAGAACTGTCCGGCGTCTTGTTCCAGTCGACCAGCCGATTGTTGAAAAGAACAAGGAAAGCGTTGCTGTACATCTTGCCTAAAATCACGCCTGAAACTTGGTGCAGGCCGTTGCCGTGTTCTCTCAGGTAGAAAACCAGATCCAAAATGGCCGCTACGACAGTAATAGTGCCGGTTTCGACGGTTAAACGGATAACTAGTGGTTCACTCAGGGTTGAGAGATCGTCCGCTTGAAAACGTGGAGCACATACGGCGAGTCATGAAGCTATTCATGGGACCTAACGCTTCTCTCCGGCCGCGAACCAACTGAATACCGAGGGAAGTTAATCAGCCTCAGTAATATGACAAACAAGGAACCTCACATAATAAGTCATTGAAACCGCAATAACAGTATCAACGATGGCACTTCCAGACAGTCGAACTCCGACGGCATGGATCAAGTTTGGGTTCTTTGAGGTCTCTGAGGCGTTGATGAACATCTGACACCATTTCAGTCATTTTCCGGCAGCTGTAATTTTTGTGACTGACATAGTATGCAGTGACAACGCCGGCTGACCACTGGAGGAGTGCAAGAATACAAACCAGCACGAATATAATCTTAGATTTGGAGAAGGACCAGATCCGCCATCCGTAAAATATCTGTCGCGTGCCTTAATCCTACATATAAATTGCGGCAGTGAGAAGACGACTTGCCTGAACTATGGCCCCGATAGTGCTTGAAAGGAGAGGGATATTTAAGAAGCCAGTGTACCGCAGATAGAGGTTGGGTATATTGCCAAAGCCGTAGATGAACCATTGGAAAGCGTCGTATGTCGCTGAACAAGTTTGAGCCCAGTCCAGTAGATAGACTAGGTATACTGGGCATCGGGAGAAATTAGGGACAACAATGGTCTCGTGCTTGGGCGTACCAAGAATCTTCAAGATGCGTTTGTCCTTAGGGAAATTCGTGTGATAGATATAAACCTTTTTCCTGGTCAGGATTATTACGAAGTAGTTTTGGAGAGATATACCTGTGTAGTGAGAACACCGAGGAGGGCCCAGTTGAACAGCAGGCCAACGAAACGGGGACCTGCTCTAGTCATGGGATGACAAGTGAGAAGTATGAGAGGAGGGATAGAATAGTGAGAGGGCTTACAACCAGATGACTTGCTCGTGAGTCGCTGTAGCGGGTGGTGGGGTGATAACGTGAACCATTGCCGCGAATCAAAATGGGCGGAAGGGCTGAGGACCGAGTGATAATGGGCGAAGTTTACATCTTAAATATGTTTTTAGAGTGTGAGATAACAGCCACTGATTATGGAGGGTGCCTAGAAGATCAATGATACGATGTCGAAGTCGTACAGTGTTTCGCCACATGTGACGCCCGGGACCGTGTACATTGAACTAATGGGCCCTTCTCGAACAAGAGACCGCGGCGCAGCTGTACCTTTCAGTGACAGGATACATTTTATAGCAAACCAGATCGCGAGGAATTCTCCAAGACAAATTCAATGACAGATCGCAAGTTCGGCGGCTCTTACTATTAATTTTATCTTGTTTGAAGGCAGACCGGTCGAAGTGCCTCCAAAATAAATGCGATGGGATTGAGAAAGCTTGAAGGAGTGAATATCCTGTTTCCAAATTCATGGCGAATGCAACCACGGAGAGGATGAAGCAAAATGCAGTGTACACTGGAGCCTGCCCAAATTAGACTCAATCCTCATCATGTGGTTATAGTGGCTTTGAAAGTTGACTGGCAGGTGTCGGTGGCTGAGACGTCCACCAGCTTGACCGGGAAAGAGCCGCAGATAGTTCGCAAGAAATTGCCAAAGGCACATCGCAGAGGGTGGACAGTGGACGCAGGTGAGATAGTCGCTCCCACAGAATGTTTTTCGGGTGCAATTCATGCTGATTTCCAACGTATCTTCCCTCAATAACACCCGTTACTCCTCTTCCACCGTTTGGTGGTGTGCCGAGATGGACCAGGAGTGCCGCATCATATGATACGTCAGACGCAGGTTGTCATTTCTCATCTTTTTTTTCAACCTCAGAACAATGGAGTAGTGCCAATCACGACTATCTAGCCTAGATTCACGCAGCCAGTCTATCTAGGTCGGCCTGCGAGGGTCAAACCCGCTGCATTCAGCTGTATTTGTTGCAGCCTTCGAAGTTGGCACCTCCTGTCGTACGATAAAGAAAATTGAGGTAGCTGTGTCCGCGGGGATCTCTTGAGGAATTTCAATGTCGCTAGCCGCATAAATTCGAGCGCATTCGAACCCAGCAGAAGGACGAGCATCAAAGTTTGACCCATTCGGGCCGACAATCCCATCACGATTTGTGATCGGAGATCATTCGGCAGAAGGTTCAAGATCAAGAGTTCCACCTGCCGAATCTCGATGCTTCTGTGTCTTCAACCGAGACCTTACAGAAATTGGGCGGATTTACTGTATGGCAACGAGGGCAGGTTGAAACCGCCTTGAATAGGGTCGTTCACAGTTGACTTTTTCCTGCCCTTGTTCTCCCCTTTTTTCCGGGCTTTTTGTGGTTCCCGCCGTTTTTCACTGGGTTTTTTCCCCTTTTCAATTCTGATCTGTAAAAAGTGTTAAAAAAAGAAAACACGAACTTCCCAGCTGAAAAACTGAAAGAAATCCATCGCAAAAGGAAGCGAAAAAGGGCGGAAGTCAACTGTGAAATCCCCCGCCGCGGCTCCCTTTTTCGGCCCTTTTTGACTCTCTTTCTCTATTTCATGCAGTTTGGATGCTCCTTTTGTTCCTCGAAGGCTGCATACCACCTCAGATGCTCAAAAAAGACTGGGGTCTGGATTTATAGCTCACTCAGTTACATTATTGAAAAAGGGCAAAAATAGGGAATAAAAAGGGCGCAAAAAATGGCAAGTGTCGATATCTCAACAGACGCCGACATCCGACACTCATTATAAACGGGTTGAAACTGGAAGTCCGTGAATAATTATAAGAAGATTGAGAGAGACCGAAAGCTTACGCCATTTGTCGCTGCGCCTCCCACTCCGCAAAGGAAGTATGACAAACGATCATTCAAGCGCTGGCTGTACACCTGGATAAGCCATGCCGCTGTGCGCGGTGAGCTAGCGTCATAACTTATTATACTTAGATCTGGCAGTGGTCCTCGACCTAGCCTTTGCTGGGTCTGTGATTCTTAACAACGGTGACCGCAGCTCGGCCGCGGCAAAAATCGACTCTATCGACTCCTTTGTACGGCGTTATAATTACCACTCCTCACAGATGATTGCCCTAGGAGTTTCGGGGTCGCCTCCCAACGGGGAAGTGCCAAGAGACCGCCGATCGGGCGACACGGCATTCGAAGCGTTTCACTGTTCAGTTGTACATCCATCCGTTCACGGTTCAGGAGCGAAGACAAGGGCCTTTACATGGATGGCTAGTACTTACTCTTCTAGTCTAGGATTAGAGTACTTTGGGGAGCAGCTGGCTGGTTCGGGTAGCCAAGGATGGCTGTTCATCTAGGGCGATGTCAAGTATAGGGCGGTGATCAAAATCGATATAGCCGAGCTGCGGGCTGTGCGCTGTACCGCAATTTTTTCGCTTTAATAACCGCATACTCGTATCCACATCCCTCCTTCAGATTCTTTTCCTTTCTTTCTCTTTCATTCACAATGGGCTGCGACAAAATCCTCGGTGTTGCCTCCATCGCTGCTGCTGCCATCCTTCTCGGCATCGTCGCCTTCGACGTCCCATACTTCAAGTCGATATACTTCTTGCGTATTGACCTCTCGGGTGCCGCTGCGTCTACCGTAGCCGCAAACCAGACGACGCCATTCGTTGACTTGGGTGTATTGGGATACTGCACGGACCTCCAGAACGGTCTCGGCCTACAATGCTCCCCGGCGAAGATCGGCTACTCGCTATCTGGCACGTATTTCCGTTCCATGTCTTGAGCGCAGAAGCTGATACCCTCCCAGAGGCCTCGAAATACATCAACGGCACCCTGCCAGGCATCCTAAGCAATGGCGTCAACGTCGCAGCTGCGGCCCTCACCAAGGCGCTGGTGCTGCACATCGTCGCGCTCGTCGTCGCCCTCATCGCCTTCGGATTTGCGTTGCTCGCACTGATGGGTATCCCCTTCATCGCCGAGTGCTGCGCGGACTGTTTCAGTGGTTTCGCCGGCGCAACGGGCTTTGCTGTCTTCATATTCGACCTCGCGTTCTTCTTCATCATCAAAAAGCGCGTGAACGAGGAGACGGGCGCGAACAGCGCGGTCATGGGCAACGCCATCTACCTCACCCTCGTCGCGATGCTGCTCCTGTTCATCACACCGATATTGTTCCTGATAGGCCGGTGCTGTGGGTGCGCAAGCAAAGTCGCGTACAAGCCGCTGCGGTGAGCGACGGGTGTGGATTGGGGAGATACGCGGGACGTCGACGGTGGCGCACTATCATTATAACTTATTTCTTGTGCATTGTTGGACATTTGTACGAGCATTGCAAACACTTATTGGAGAACCTCCCCGCGTTCGGCAGTCCAAATTGTAGCATTCCCCCTGTACATTTGTACAGTTTTACAGTATAGAAAAGACTGTCCATAATCCGAATCTGTTCACATTATTTTGGCGCGACATCAATCGCAAAGATGCAGGATCTATTGTGGAGGTCAAGATTCTGTATGTGATTGTGTTGGTGCTCATTGGGCATCACGGCGGGAAGATTTCCTCCAGCAATGGTGTGACAAATAGGACCGCCTAAGACCTGATGGACCGGCAGTGGACGCATGCACGTTGTTCCTGGTATCATCGGCGAGTGCAAGTGACACGTTCATACACGTAGAGGCGCGGCGGCCGTGTGGATGCTTGTCGTCGTCGTCTTCACTATCGCTAGTACTACCATCTGGATCAAAGTGAATTCATACACAGTGAGATTCGAAGGAAACAGACCAATATCAGCGTCTTCCTGTTCACTATCGGAATCCCGGCGCTGGATGTGATCATCTGCGTAAGTTGCACCCCGCGAGTTCAAGTCCAGATCGTTTTCGCTCGTGTCACTATCTGTTCAGTGTTAACAGCGAATTAACAGTGAGTCGCGTCACAACCAGGTTATAGTCATCTGAACATACCGATTTCAGCCCCCTCCATTCCACGATCTAGATCCAACCAAGCGTCGTCGTCGCTGTCGTCTTCCGGTTCACTATCGGAATCTCGGCGCCAGAGTTGATTATCTGCGTAAGTTGCACCCGACGAGTTCCAGTCCAGATCGTTTTCGCTCATGTCACCATCTGTTAACAACGAATTAACAGTGAGCCTAGTCGCATTACAACCACCAGATTATAACTATAATTATGTGAACATACCGATTTCAGCCCGCTCCTTTCCGCGATCTAAATCCAACCAAGCGTCATCGTCGTTGTCGTCGGAATCCACTTCATCTGCTAAACGCGATGAGAAACTGAGACCCTTGGAAATGTAAGGCAACGTACTATCTGCACTACTACTATCGCTGTTCGGCACCCGAAACAGATCTGCTCAGGACATGAGCCGAAGTGTAAGTAATCCGTGGCACCGACAGAAAGACCTACGAGGCAGTGCGTCTGGGTCGTTTGAAGCCTCTGATGACCTACACAGCAGGACTTCAATAGATAATGATAAAGATTAACGGAAAGCGCACCCGTCATCCGTACTCTCTGCAAGGCTCAGACGTAGGCGCCGCGCCGGCTCGCGATTGAAGAAGAGCTTGGTGCCGGAAAACTCCAGGTTACGCATCCCGCGGTAAGAACCGCCCTCGAACCGCACAAAAGACGCGCTGAGCTGGATAGGATGCATCCCCAGCTCTGGCAACTGGCAGAAACAAATTGAATTTGCGCTTGCACTGGGGCGGAGGACCATGCGTTCGAATTGAGCGATCGAGAGTCAGGATGAGGATTCCGGCGTGCTTGAAATGATGGGTTAGATTAACTCGTTGACTGCGGAGAAGGAATGAGTGTACGGTACCGACGGCAATTCTATCCCGCGTCATTGTGAGGCAGGCGGAGGACCCATAGTGGCGCGGGATCTTCACGTCGACTGCTGCGTCGAAAGTCGGCGGGTCCTCCATGATGACGTGCCGTATGTCGTTCACGATGAGCCTTCGGCGTTTGGAAGACAGGATAACCAGTGTCATCCCACACGGAGAGATTCGAACTGCGACCAGAGGTGAGGAGGCCAACCATACACCGTACAGAGTCGAAACGTACCATGGGTGAACTGTCCTCTCGAACGAGACCATTGGCGCCGTTTTTTAAACAGGATTTGCTGCAACAGAACCGCCTCTGGGCATTGAAGTGGGGTAACCCCGTTTCGGGGCGGAAGCAGCTGGACACCTCGGGGGATGCTTTCCAACGTCGAAATCAATTGCGAGAGGAAGGACAACAAAAGCCCGTCCTGGCCAGAGAAAAAGCGGATCTGCTCAGAGTCAAAGGCCACGATCAACTCCCGCGATACCTCAACGCCCTCGTACACCATTTTATGATCCTCGATGCTCTGCGTGCCGAGAGTGCAAATCAAATTTCCGGTTTGGATGTGCCATATGTAGACCGCAGAGAAGGTGGCGACGACGAGAGGAAGGATACAGCAGCCTGATCGTGTGGATCCGTTCGGCGAGGATCTCAATGGACACATCGTCCGGGCATCGAGTGAGCGGCATGAGTCCCAATGAAACAGAAGAACAGTCTAGATAATTGGATTAAAAAATGAAAAGTCGTTCTCGAGGTGGTGGTTGAAAGACAAAGGATGCGATTGTTTGGGTTTGTGTAGGTGAAAGGGATGGACGGCATTCGCGGCTCTGGTGATCTCCGGATCACGCACGATTAGATTAGCTGATGTTCAAGTTGGCGCTTGCGGCGCTTGTTCTGGAATAAAACTGACTTTATGTAAAAGCCTTTAAAACAAGGTATTAAAATATATTAAAATATTAGAATCCACCCGTTCGCGTGATACCTGTTTTCTCGACTGCCGCAGGCCCGGGTCCTTTAAGTTTAACCTCAATTAGGATTGGGATCCTATAGTTTGTTTTTGATTGGATAACATCGCACGTTCTTATAACAGAAAAAAAACCTAACATTGCGGGGTAAAGGGATGCCATTGACAGTAGCGTGGTCTGATTCACAGCAGCCATGCCTTAGCATGTCTTCCGTCAGCTACATCCTTCAATATAAATAACGGAACCCTCTACGTTTTTCCAACGCCTGTTGGTACGTTATACCCTCCAGGTGCGCTGCCTTCTTGACGCGCTCCTCGTTCGTTCCCGATGAATCAGCCGTATGGTCAGTGTCGAGTTCTTTGTTCATCCGTATGAGACGTTGGCGGATCACTTTAAGACGTGTGTGAGAACAGACTCTTCGGTCGATTGTTACTGGAACTATACCAAGGGCAAAGACCGTGCTGACTGCGAGCGCGGCCAGGGAAATCTCAAAGGATCGGTCATATCGAGGACCCCATTTTGACTTCCATGTATACGATCCGACCCTAAATAATATAAATATCAGAAAGCGAGATGAGAAGTCCTCGCATACAAGGTTCCTAAGTTTCCGATACCATTCGCGATCCCAATTGCAGCTGCGCGTTTACTGGATATCAACAAATGAGACCAGAAAAAATGATGAATTTGACGGTACATACGCGGGGGGCCGGGGAATTGAATTCGAAGCCCAGACAAGCGTCATGGCGCACCCTTTGAATCAAACCCATGAATGTCACAAGCACAGAATTGAGCACACCTCTTTCTTACCTACGTCCCCGATCGCCATGAGGAACAGGGAGAAATATCGCGCCCTGACGGACATGGTGCAGAGGCTGATGATGAATCCGACCATCATAGCTGCAATCCATATTGAGATGTGGAAGAAGCGCTCTCCAGCTTTGTCTATCCGGCGAAGCTCGAAATTTAACTCGTTCTCAGAATTATAATGTCATCTTACCCGCATGCCAAGCACTAAGGACGCAGAGAATACCTGCTAGGAGCCACGGAGGTCTACATTTCATGCTCAGCAATATCCCTCGACAAAACAAGGAGGGGACATACGCGGTGAGTAGCAACGTAATTGTCGTCGAGTAGCCCAATGTCTTCGCAAGACTAGCAGAAACTTGATGAGGATTAAGGTAGAGAAAGAATATATTAATACACACGTCGGAAAGAATAGACCGACACTGCGTCCCAGATGCTGCGAGACTTGAGGTCAATTAGCCGCAGATAGCATATTAATAATCAAGGCGGGCACGTACAAAGCATCAACGAAAAAAGCCAAACCAGAGGGTCGCCAACGGCTAATTTGAGTCCATGGAAGGGTCTGGCAGGAATCGTGGAATTGGTAAGAGGGATCGAATCGTGGAGCATAGCCGTACGAGTCTGCTTCTGTATCTTGGTCAGCTTCCCCGGCGTCTTCAGCGATACGCGCTTGGGCTAGGCGGCTTTCTTTATCGTTGATCCACCGGGTGTTGCGTGGCTGGAGTAGCGTCATTTAAGGTGGATACAGAGGCTGAGATAAGGCTCACATAGTCGGGCAGCATCCACCTACGTCGGGAGCTTCAGTCCCATGAAATTAAATACCAGAAGCAGTCACGTACATGACGAGGAATCCCAAAAACATTGTGGCGCAACCCTAGAGCGGGATGAGAATAAGAGGATTCTGTTAGAGGTATCAGTCTAACCTCGATGATAAACAGCCTGGATAGTTCCGTGTAAGGGAATTATGAATAGACGAAAATATGCCGTTAGGGCGCACCATCGCCAGCCAGCTATTCCGAGAGTACCCTCCATATGAGAAAGAATCGCTGCTGCCACTAACTGGGTTGGGGTTGAGTTGAACGCAATTTGGCTGGGACAACTTCAGAGACTCACCGCTCCAAAGGCATTGGCGATATCGAGACCAGAGAAAAGGATGGCAGTACGGATCGCTAATTCCTGTCAGGAAAAGAGTGAGTCCGGCGTCGGTCAGGATTCCTAGATTATCTACTTTTTTCGTGTACCAGCAGGACAACAAATAGACAGCTAAGGCGCAAAATTCAAATGAAAAATGTGCACAAGAGGACAACGCGAACCTCCGGGATAAAATGAAGCCTTCGAAAGTGGATATCAAAGAAACTCAGCGAAAGAATTGTCATCGTACCTCTGGCAAGCCGATGAAAAAACGGCACACTAATATCCCGCCATAATTGGTTACCACCTCGTAAAACCTGGTCAGTCTGGACCCAAGAATGACACAAAAATTAGTCACCCCAGATAGAGCACTGGCCAATCCCCACGCAATCACACAGCTCCCAATGTAGATTGACGGTCTGAAAAACTAGTAGTTGTAATATAGGCGAGCTGCTTTACTGGCACACCTTTTGACTTTGTTCAGGATCTACTGAGAGGTCAGCGCCGTATCAGAATGAACTTGTTGTCGCTACCATATTTGAAGGAGGCTGCCCAACCGACAGTGTAACAAACAGGATGGATAGGACGACATTGTATTGAAGATCTGGACGCAGGCTCAATCTCGTTCATGGTATGGACTCTATGCAAACAATTGCGCACCGGAAAGATGGAGGTCATGTTCCAGTCCCTTCAGTCGCGCCGCTGTAATGGCGGTCCGCTGAGCCAAGAAAATGTGACGTCGGCCAAGAGTGGAGCGAGAATTATACTGACGTTGACATAGTTCATGACATAAATCACAAAAATGGCGGGCACTAGTCGGATGTCGAGCTTGCGCAGAAGCCTCCGTTCTTCGAGTCGGTGTTCAGTAGATACCCCATGAACAGGTTCGTTGATAGTGCTGGGCGGAGAGTAGGACAGAGTCGGTTCGCCGTCCATGAAGAAGAGAAGAGGCGGGATGGTGGCCCCTGCATACCGCCGGACATACTTTAAGAGCAAGATGGCCAGACTTCGGACCTTCGGAGGCAATGTGGCACGATGCTGCGATAGGCTCCACTAGGCTAATATACGCGCGCCTTACCCATCCATCCTAGGGAGTATTAATGAGGAGATCGCTTCTTCCAATCCTGTTTGCAAGTTCCGCGGAGCGACATTCTCGCATACCATGTAAGACTTCGATAAGAGGCCACCAGAGCGCAGAGTTCCGGAGATGGGCTCCATCGTCGCGTTTGCCAGGTTAACGGAATTTTGAGAAGCGGCTGGTGCATAAATCCCCATTGCAAATCCATCATTCGACTCAGAGTCGAAAGTAAGCCATATCCGACCCCAGAATTATTGAAGAAAAATATACGGTTTTGAGCGTCTCACACAGCCTCTCATTTACGAGGGGCTCCCGTTGCGATAAGGCCCGAGATTTTAGAGCGCGGTTGCACAGCTTTATCCGAGAGTCGACTTTTCTGCCGCAGGTGGAAGTTCTGGAAGAGGTTCATGGCACTGCCACTGCGATCATCTCCAATTGAATCAACTTATTGTATGGCGGGGAAAGACAATCATTGATGCGTCATCATCTGATTCATGATTTTGCCCCCGCCCACCATGCTACACAAATGCTACCACGGATATACTTCTACTTACTTGCCTGGACCACTGCCCGGATTGCAGCGGCGTAGTGGGTCAGCGCGTCGGCAGGATAGTGGATAGGCTCGTGACGTCGGCAGGACGTGGGTCGTCCTGGGATTGGCGAGACCAAACAAGACCAATTCCCGAGTCGGTAAATCTGTTCAAGAGTCGACAGCGTTTGCAAGAATTGTATTTGCTCTGTTTCAACTGAAACTCCCTCGGGTTTAATCGGTATATCCACTGCGTATTATCAACAGCTGACCCACGCCGGAACATGAACGTTGCATGAACGATGTATTTTCAACCCTTGAATAGGTCCCACCTGGCAACACTCTCCATGTGTACTTTGCAATGTCCTGCATTGCTTATAAGACCCCTTCACTCACCCTCGTTGGTCAATTCCACCTCTCGAAAGATTACCTATACTGCCAAACAGCATATGTTGCCCACCAAGTTTCTGCTCGCCGCCGTCGCTTTCATTGCAAGCGCCGCCGCAGTACCGAACATAGGTGAGATGATGGGTTCTAGTTCTAGCGAATCATGTTGACATCTCAGTTACTACGGACGCTTCGATTGCGCTGGACAGTCACAAAACCGCTTCAGTTCTCGGCGCTGATGACGCCGTTCTTGGGTACGGCTTGCAAGCTCGCGTATGAAGGAAAAATCTTACAAATCATGCAGAACTATGAGACGCGGGCTCGAGCTTGAGAACGAGCTGTCTAACCGCGGCCTCATCTCTTACATTTTTGAAATCGTACTCACGCCGATCACGGGCGAATTCTTTGCCTGGGGTATGGCCACCATGCCCGTTATTGAATCGACCGGCTTACCCTACGCTTCACCCATCTCGTCGAGTGGGCGTGGGACGGCGCCATCGGCTGCTGGGCGGGCGGCATCCCGACCGCCGGGAACTGCCTCTACTCGATGCTCGATGCCGCGTTCACCGACTGGGACAATCTCTTCAACCCCGTCAACGCCAAGCGCGATCCGAGCCTGCAATTCGACGCGTCCGGCTCCGGATCCTACGTGCGCATGATGCAGCTCCCGGGAGCGGGCGACGCGGAGGTGACGCAGGTGCTGCCGCTCCTCAGCAACGTCACCATCCGCGGGACGCTGGCCGCGCGCGCGAACGCGTCTGCATAGGCGCACGTCTACACGCGGCAGTACGGTGCTGACGGTGCCCCTATCCACGCATTCCATCGACGCATCAACGAAGCAGAGCAGAGTGATGGTAGCGGGCGTGTTCACCAGCTGCGCGTCAGCGCGTCATGGGTGCCCGAGGGCATGAAGACTCAGAGAGCGGCGGAGGAGAGGGATAATGGCGTCGTTCTGGACTATCTGTGGGCCGACGGAACGCATGACCTCTGGGGTCAGCCCTCTTTCTCTCCATCGTTGTGTGTCCCTCTGATGTATGATTGAACGCCAGACTCGATCCACGCCTCCACTTCAGTCGGCTACCTGGCTAGCCAGTCCGCCATTACCGTTCAGGTAAGGAATAACCCAATCGCCAAATCAATGTTCAACTCATGGCAATGTGATGATGTAGAACTACATGGCAGACACCAATTCAATCGCTACCTGCGCGACCCCGGGCCTCTACTATAACAACAAATTGCATCCCGAACAAGCTGGGGTGATGGCTTTTGGATGGAACAACCAGTATTTCGTGAGTATACACGCTCGATTCCCAGTTCCTATTTGACTCGGATTATTTTCAGAATTTTGCCGGACGTTCCTTGAGCTGGCTGGAATGGTGCTATCCCTGAAGTAAGTAAATGGCCTTATCAACAGGCTTCATTCAGGCTGTGCATATCTGCTTGAAATTTACTTTTGAATTCACCCTCTCTGATCTTTACCATTTTTGGTCTCCCAACCCTATTCATTCCCAGCCATTTTTAACAACTACGTTGCATCTATATAACTTTCAACCCGAATCACATGTACAACAGTTCAACCTGAAGCATGGGTTTAAATATATGGATGGACTAGCAGGAACCCGCGTTACTTCGAATTCACAACGGAGAGAATATAACTCAAGTCACTAAGAAAACGGAGTCTGAGAGCAGAATTAAGTTGTGCAGCCCAATGTTCGAGGCGCTGGGTCTGCCAGCAGGTACAACAGGCCCAAGGCGACGAGATGTTTTAGTCCGCGGCTTCCAACCAATTAGAGACATGTTGCAAATCTGTACCTGCTGCGTGTTGGGCAACAATAATAAATTTGGGGAGGAGGCAATCGACTAGGACCATCCTAGGCTGTGCCCAGTGTGCATCGTGGCTCGAATACTTACGCATTGACCTGCCAGTATTAGTGTGTGCGATCCCCATGCAGGTGTCGCATCTTTTGTCTTCAACATTCTGCACTAACTTTTGGGGGACTCGCGTCTACACGTAGGCAAGGTAGAACTTAACCAACACGTATCGGGCGACGGGTCGGAATCCTAATTGTCTGCGCGATTTCACAAGACGCACATCGGGAGGCGGATCTTGCATTGTTCGTTCGAAGATCAGCGGAATCCGTGGGCGACGCGTAACCGCGCAGGGAGATCATTACTGATTGGCAAGACCGAGTCAGTGATTTGGATTCCCACATATTCAAAATTTTCTAGCTTAAGCGGTCGGGAGATCGATCTTGTGCAGGACGACGACGGTCATCTTGCCCGGTCCCCATCGAGAGTTTATTTCTTATTGTGCTGAGCCTGACCATTTGGTTCCCCGCTCCGTCTACCATCCCAGTCTAGTTCCGTGAGTCGATAATGGGTTTGGAATTTTAGGTTTCCGGTGAACGTCTTGACAGAAGCGGAGGGCACCTTACCTCCAGATATGGATGCCAGATAAGTCACTTCGAATTTTTCTCTTCGCTTGGACATCTGTCAAAGTCTCAAAGAAGGTCCAGTTTCTCGGATCTGAGGTTCTATCAGCATCAAAGAGGGTGTGTGATGCCGCCCGGGGACCCACACGGCGCGCTCTTTTTGTCTCCACAAATATCCTTCCCAAAGAAGACATTCCATCAAATTTCCTTATTGTGGGCTTGAGAGCCGCTTATTGTGTATAGGCGGGTTCGCAAATGCATGCGCGGGCCCAGGCACCCCGACTGATGCTCGGACCATCCGTAATTGTTTACGAAAGAACAATTGGGGCCGCGTTATAAAAGTGCGCTGGCGAGGGCATCTTCCAGTTCAGTTCACTCGCTTTGTACCCCAGCAACCGGACTTTCCGCCCTCCACGCTACCCACTTCCTCATCTTCCTCACCCCCACACAAACATTTAAATGGACGCCTTCACATCTATCGTCTCCTACTTCGTCGCGGAGCAGGTCGAGGACGCGCCGGAACTGCCGACCGTCGACGACGACAAGTCGACTGGCTCTAGTGGCTCGTGTGTCGTAGCATGAGCCTAAGTCTGCATACACATCATCGCATCCCATCCACGGCATAATCATCATCATCATCCAGTGAGCCTTGCGTCGCTTTCGCTGATTTATTTCTGAAACTGACGACAACGTTCCAGTAAAGCAATATCATTCGTATTATCGACTCACCTACTACCACGTTATAATTAGGCGGGAACTAGGCTTGGGAATTGTCGGTCAGAGGGCGATTGGGCACTGTTATATATATTTAAACGCTCTCCCGTACTTACTACTATATATGTTCGTTCGATTTCTTATGGGTTGCGGAGTGCGGCGAATTAATACACTCTGGCTATACATACACGTTCAAAGATGAGCTGGAGTCTGAAAGAACGTTGATTGGGGAAGAATTACTGAGATTCGCCTTGCCAGGAAGCGGCCCGCCTTTTGTCGTCGGTGGTGGTAAGGTGGCGGAAAGATACAATTGACGCATATATCAGGTTATTTTTTGTCCCGCTCCAAATTCTCAAAAAAAAAAAATCTTGATATTTGGTCTGACTAGGGAGACTACAATTGACGTGCCAGGCCCGCTTCCTTCCGTTTCCGGCTAGGCTTTCTTCCTACCATGATGTCCACTCGCGCTCTTAGCTTGGGCTCGCCGCTGAGAAAGACTCTTCTCGCCCGGCCTCGGTTATAGCTCTGCTATACGTCGTCGAATAATCGCTTATTGTCTTCCTCAGCTCGTAACCAATCCCTGATACGCACAATTCTGACAAAACGGTGAAGGCTTTCCAAGGTCAGAACTGCGCTATAAGGTCCCACAATACGAAGGGCAGTTCAAACGGAATCTCTACCCCCTCCATACTCAACAAGCAGCATCTCCTGCGTCCCTCGAGCCTCCACTTCACCATCTACCAGCCCCAACTAACCTGGATCGCGTCGATCGCCAACCGCGGCACGGGTGCCGCTCTCAGCGCCCGTGCATCTAATCTCCCTCACAATGTAAAGTGCCCGTATCTCACCGGTCGTCATGCACAGTGCTCTACGGCTTCTCCCTCGCGTACCTCTTTGCCCCGAGCACCTTTGACAGCACGCACGTCGTCGAGTTCGTCGCGCGTCTCTCCGACTCCGTCAAATACGCCGGGAAAGCGCTCCTCGCCGCGCCGTTTGCGTTCCACGGCCTGAACGGCATCCGCCACCTGGGGTGGGATATGGGCAAATGTGCGTCGCTTTTGTTTTCACTGATCGATTGTCTTGGGAGGCTTATGAGACGATAGTCATGAGCATCAAGGGCGTGTATCAAACTGGGTATGCTGTTCTGGCGGGAACCGCCATTTCTACTGTTGCACTGGTGTTGATGTAATAGAATGAGTCTGGCTCAATAGATATCTTTTCTGCATCCTTCCTGCGCACACAGATAATGATGACAGATATGAAGACTGTAAAATTCCCGGTAATTTTGACAATGACGGCGATACAAGTACAGAGCAGATCGCAGATCCGTTTTCAGACTTAAAGCAGATCACAGACTCGGATTCGGATTTCCTTCTGTTGGCGCGCTCTCCAACCCCTTATAAACCTCTCTCTCCAACACGCCAAAAAGCCGCTTGTGCGTATCGTCGTTCGTGGGCACAACTTGCATCCCAAGCACCGCCGCCACGCCCGCCGTCGGGTCCACGAAGTAGCTTGTCGATGCCCAGCCGCCCCCTGCAGGTCCAATTCGTAAGTTAAGTCTCTTACGAGGTGCCCGAATTTAAAATACGGCAGGTACTCACAGGCACCAGAAAAGCTCCTGCGCTTCCCCGGCACATCAGCGGTGTTGACGAGGAGCCCGCGACCGAACTGCGCGGCGTCATCGGCCAGGCCGAGGTACTGGTCCATCATCGCCACCATCCCGCTCATGGTCGCGGCGCCCGCCGGCGAGAGCGTTGGCGCGAACATACTGTCCGCGGAGGCGCGGGACAGGATCGGGTTAGTCGCGCGGTCGGCTGCATTTTCGTTTCGTTAGAATAATCAACCAGCAGCATGTTGGATGAGGGACGGGCCTTTGATCTGCAGGAGGTGGCGCAGCAGTGTGAGGTAGTCCTTCTGGGACGCGTACAAGCCCACGCCGCCCATATGCACGCGCACTGTGATTCGAGTACGGTGAGACCATTCGACTCTGCTGAATAAGTTTCAAAAAGAAATACCGTGCGCGGGGTCCTGGTCGATCACGGGCGGCCCTTTCCATCTTTCGATAACACCACTCTTGTTTCGGTACGACAGAGGGAGAAGCCGCTCTTTGAGCGCTGGCGTAAGGTAGAACGACACGGAAGTCATGCCCAGAGGGCCGAAAATGTGGTCTTGGCTGGGTATCATAAGGTGGAATGCGATGCAGGTTAAAAATAACATTCAACCGTGGAAATTATGCACGCACAAATACTGCTCGAGCGACTTGCCCGAGAGGCGCTCAACGATAAAGCCGGCGCAGTCAACGGAGAAACCGTATGCGTCTTGAATCACTATCAGCCCCGAAAATACCTTTATTTCTCACGAGTGAGGCACTTACAATCTGTCCCGGGTTCAAACTTCAGAGGCACCCCGGGAAGCGAGCCCTTGAAGTTCCGAGTGAATATATAAACAAATAGCCAATCGTGACTCAGACCTTCAGAATCTTGAAAAACGCCGACACATCCTCGTCTTTATAACTGTGCGAATACGCGACCGGCATACCTGAAAGGACAATCACGTATCAGCGTCTAGCCAGATAAGCCAAACTAAAAAAAGCCACTGTGACTCACCGCTCGCGGGTGCCGTTCCATCGAGAGAATAGTCGAGCCCGCTGCTGTGGTTCAGCAACTGACCGAAGGTAATCTTCCCTTTGGCAGCCACAGTCGTCGCCGGGTGGCCCGCCGAATCGTGGCTAGTGACCACCACCGGGTTCGCCAGTTCCGGGAGCACGCTCTCGACGGGCGTGTCGAGCGTGATCTTACCTTGGTCGATAAGCTGGAGGGCGGCGATCTAGGTTGGATCGGAGTTCAGGTTAGAACATTCAAGATGTAAGCACACTGAGCGAGAACGACCAATCAGCTCGACGCACAGTGGTTATCATCTTCGTCTGGCTGCAGAGCCAGAACACCGTGTCCTCGTCGACGGCGCCGCTCGCCGGGTCGTCCACGAGCTTGGTGCCCCCCGTCCGCAAGTAGATTTCACCATCCGCAGATGTCACGCCGTAGAATAGCCCGCCGGTCGAGTTGCTGGACACCGCGTCGGACTGCGAAATAACGATTCGAATCAACTGTACCTGGAGAAGATAGGGGCTCACGAGGATCTGGTCAAGGGTGTCTGTTTGGGTGGCAGAGAGACGAAGGGATTTCATGATTTGAGATGGCAGGCGTGGTGGACGTTGCGGACAAGTTTGTATTGATTATGCCAGGGAGATATCCATATGATGGTGGCTGAGACTGATTGATAACGTTGGCTGCCATCCGCGGGGGCCGGGAAAGAGAATAAATGCGAAGGAGGAGGACAAGGTACTCTCTCCAGACTCTCAAGGACTCGACTCGGGCCCAAAAAACACTACTCGCCAACTTTTCGCCGCAACTCAAGCCTTGAACTTGCTTGAAGGCTCGGGACCGCGCCAAAAGTTCAAAGAAGCTTTCTAACTCGAGTTCGGCCACTAGTCGGCGAAGTTGGAGCGAACTTGCATTTGATCGTTTGTGTGCTTGGGCAATGGGGAGAAGTTTGGATAAAAAAAATTGCTTGACATCGGCGACTGTTTGCACGTCTTTGGATGGTGATCACGTGCACCTAAGTCAACTTGCCACATACGACCACCATTGGTGTGGGAGTGGGCAGCGATCGACCCATCACTGATTTCTTTGTACATATTGATTGATGTGGTCGCCCCGCCAAAATGCAAGTCCGGGATGCCTTCACGTTTTTTAGTACCAGTGTCCCTCCTCTCGCAAAATTAAAGTGGCCAAATGTTTTTAATTGTATCAATCTTGAGATTCTAATGAGCACTTTTTTTCACTCCTTCCTAATTCCAGCTGTGTCTGCCCGTGGCATCTGCCTGGAGGCGGAGTATGAATTTTTGTTCATGCGGATCGCAAGATAATGATGATATCGGGGCTTTTGAAACCAGCCGACGATGCCGCTCTAAGTCTGCCGGCTAAAAAATGTGAAGTGCCGAAACCACGATCAGTGTGATGGAAACGCGTGACAATTCTGTGACCTCACGCGTCCGACTCCGCGCGCATTTGCTCGATTTCCACACGTCCGCTGGTTAGAATCTCTTGGAAATAAGTGAGTACCATTGATACTATTATTCAAGGACCCTCCGACACCAAATAGTATTTTTAACGTGTTATATTTGCTTCAGGACACTTGTCGACTAAATTCTATCGTCTCGGTCCATACTCGCTCGTAAGCCTCCAAATGGGTTCAGGGAAGAAGGCACCACCATCGCGCAAACCTAAAAAGCGATCAGCGGCGCAAAAACTGAGTTCTGCACGGAACACATTCGGCAACAAGGAGAATATCGTACCTGACAGCACGACCATTCCGGCACTAACGAAAGCCGCACGGCAGCCCAAGGACTACAAACGCGAGTTCCAAAACTCACAAAGGAAGCTTCGGCATGCCAGGGACTATCAAAAGAAGCTACATGCGGCACTTGACGCCTTCAAATCAAAGGACGCGTCAAGTGTCAAGGCCGCGGCTTTGGCCAAACACCGGGAAGTTGAGTTACAAGCCACGCTCGACAAAGTGCTGTCAGAGAGGGTTCAGACGGCGGGGAAGGCGAAGGGGACTTTAAAGGTTCTCCGTGCGAAGGTCAAGTCGTTACAGCAAAGGGTCAAACGGGCCGCAGGGACACTCTCACGGTCAATTGCGCGAGCCAAAACTGGTGGTCTTCTGTCTCGTGTTACAGAGAAGGGCATCTACACCATTCATGCCCGGAAACTTGCAAGGATCATGGTGGACAGCGGATGTGCGCGCGGGAAGGTCGGGACCTTGATGGAACGCATCGGGCAAATCTTCGGAGTCCACATCAACAGGAAGATGAGCCGGCGCACTGTTAGTCGCGCCATCGCAGAAGGTGGAATTGCGGCCAAGATGCAAGCTACATTTGAATTGTCCTTGAATAAAGGTTTGTTCACCTGTTTTAGCTGTTTTTGTGGGCTGACGAGGTGTAGGCGTTACCATTAGTGCCGACAGTACCTCCAATCGCGGCCAGAATATTGAAAGCCGGCATATTACCATGCGCGCACCCGATTACAAATCCGGGAGCCTCGAGATCGACCGAAATTCGACGCCGAAAGTGCGCTTCCTAGGCGTAGAAAAGACCCTAGACCACACCAGCGCCGAGTCTATCAAGGGTTGGAACGAGCATGTCCGGGAATGCATCCAACTCTTCAACGACAGTCCCCTCGCGGCCCGCTTGCAGAAGAAGTACACCTTTCGCGAGTTCCTCAAGATATTGAAGGCATGCACGGCGACCACGCATCGAATGAGAAGAGTACTGCCAAGGGTTATCAGACTCTGAAGCTGGAAGACACAATCCGAGAGCTTGGGGAGCAAGCATTGGCTGGCAAGTCCGTCATGGATCTAGTGCTCTATTTGAGCGCGTGGAATGCGAAAAGATTGCGGAAGCAGGAGGAATAGAGGCGTGGGACTTGCTGTCGTCCGCGGAACAGGCTGAGCGCGATGCGAAGCTGATGCAGGAGATTGTTACGGCTCTGGGAAAAGATGCCTACAACGCCTTGTCACCCGAAGACCGCCGAGCCGTTGACCTGTTCATTTGGGGCGGGTGTTGCATGCATAAAGATCTGAACAGTTTCAAAGGGGGCAACACGGAGATGATGCTCGAATGGGCAAAGCTTGGGGTCCCTGGTCCAATTCTTCTCGCTAACAAGCAGAACGCGGCTATCCTCCGAAATCTGTTTGATCCTGCGGTTCCGGCAGATGCGGCAATGACAGAGGATGAGCTCAGAGCCTTTCAGACTTCGACTTGTGGGGGTGTCAAGACTTGTGCGCTTGCAGGGGCCATATTCAATAACAAGGATGACAAGAAAGGTCAGGCCGACAAGCATGTCGATTTTATGACACGGAAACTCGACACACCTCATCCTCGCTTTCCGGACACCAGTAACACTCGCTTCGGCAGCTACGGCGGCGCTTCTGCCGAATTAATCACTTACCTCCTCCAATATCTCGACCTCATGGACGTCATTCAATGGTCGAAGATAAATCCATCCCTGACCAACATCGAAAAAAATCTGCGCGATGCTCTGAAGGATGAAGCTACCCTCACTGAGCTTTGTGCGATGATTCTGTACCAACAAATCATTTCCCACCCATACCTTCGTCAGGTTCGTGGCCCTGGAACGGAAAATGTCAACCTCTTGGACCTCGGGCCGTTACATGTAGCCGTACGCGACCACATCCAACAAATCCTTGATAATCCCGACATCATTTTTGGCGGCGATCTGTCGTACGAAACCGCCGCGCTCGACGGCAAAGAGTGGAAAGATCAAAAGGCCGTTGACGCGGTTAAGAAGCTCATGTCCTCGCTTCCGCATCTACAGGCTATCACAATGGCTTTCTTTCGCGGCGCATTGGCAACCTGGGTTCGGTTCTCATCAGAGTTTGCTCCCGGGGGATGATTGACCAGTGCTCTGCAACCGAGAAGCAACTGGCTTGGATGCCTTCCACAAACGACGCGAATGAAGGTGCTCTTGGCAGCTACCGTGTCGCGGTACGCGGCAAGCCTTCTCTTACACTCCATCAATACAACTCACTTGCGATGTACCGACGAAACGACACCCAAGACTTTATGGATGCCGTGCTAACCGACGAGGACCATGCATTTATCATGCGAGAGGCGAGACGGGTGGATGCGAGCGGTGCCGAGGCATTACGGCGCCAGGAAATTGTCGATTTCCGTATCAAAACTGCCGAAATGCACAAGGAGAAAGCCCTCGCAGCCGCGCGCAAGGCCATACAAATTCGCCGGGAGCTTCGGAGGCTTCCAATCGTTTCTAGAACCCAGATTCTCAGCGAATTAACAATTCCTAAAATTCACCTACAGCTTAACGCACTTCGGCTTCGTGGTGTGCCTGATATTCTGCCGAATAGCAGATATACTCGGAAACCCGCCAAGGTCGATGCTCTCGAGGCAGCTTTACGACTTTACTATGCTAATCGTGACAATTACCCGCTCCCGAATGATCCGGAGGCCGACAAGGACCCAGACGTGCTCACGGTGGTGTTGGACATCGTTGATGATTGGGTTGCGGAGGAGGATGCAGAGATGGAGGAATAATATACATAGACCTTGATTTAAATTACTTTAGCAGCAGTATAGTGTACAGTAGTAATACTTAGATTATTTTAGCCCTTTAAACCATTTAAAATGTGTTCCAGAACATTACAACAGGAATTTGACCAGATCGGCGCCATTTGCGGTGGCTGTGCACATTCCATCAGCCCATCAAAACCAGATCGCTGCCCACTCCCACCACCATGGGCTCGACATCAGCGTTGCGAGTTGGTCTGTGCCTTCAAAAACATCACTGGATTCAATCACTCTCTCGAAACCGCTCATATACTGAAAGTGGCTTAATACAGCCCGTCTTGTATGACCGGCCGTGCGCATGTTTCCGTTCCCAAAATCCCTCTCTTGATTCTCACGGGTAGCAATGTTGCAGACAGCCAGCGCCAAAACGCCAGTGGTCTATGCGGGACAATACTCCAATCACCGTCTCTACATTAAATCCATCTCGCATCATCAAGACCGACTACCTCGATTTATCACGCCGGTTAACCAGCACCGTCCGCTTTCCAAAGTCGGTCAAGGACACATACACTCTCCTGCGTTATCATAACGGGCCTGAACGAACAGTTGTTCCGTTCCCGGACCAGGTTGCAGGATTTCTCTACTACCACGATGACGAGTATGCATTGCCGCTGGAAGGCAGCGTCCGGCTGCGCCTCACCGCAGACTATGAGCCATCGTCCTTTCCTAGTGGCCAAGACTTGACCCTACCATCCGGCGCGCCCTGGCAAATTATTCTCCCGCGAATAGCATGCGGGGAGCAACATGCGACCCTTTGTGCGCAGCTGCGGCGAGAGCGACTGGTAACCTCGAAGCAACTGTGGCGCGCGCGCCGGATATTTCGTTACAGCGACAATATCTCCCCTCACCTGACCCTGTTTCGGCTGAGTCAACAATTTCCAGTCGACTTCAGCGAGAGTCTCAAGCTCACTGCCGTCGGCAAAACACTGCTGCACCCACTTATTTTCGATGATATCTTCAGAGACGATCGAGGAATGATGCCTTGGACCGGTATGTGGTTCAGCACCATCCGCGGGAAGAGATGAAATGCCCATTAATTTATTTCCTTCTAGGCCCAGCTCTCGCCCGTTTCGAGCCCTCGACGAGCCCAGAGCACGCTGGCCGCCGGGTGGTCCATCTACGCATCGTCAAGCTCGTCCGCCCTGTTACATCCAGGATAATGGGGTACAGCGGGGGATTCCCGAAGCCCGAAGAAGGGCAGTTACTGGTACGCGACGGTGCGCTGACTCCCTGGGCGTACGACCTCGATATCGAGTCCGTTGCCGCTACGGCATTCCGGGTGCTCTGGGATAATGCTCAGAACACGCGCAAGCGAAGGTGATAGCGCCTCTTCTGCAGATGGTTAATGCCATCCTATTCATTTATCTGGTTGTGCTCCACATTATGAGATGTACTTTCACATCCGATTCGTACCCAGAGATCTTGCGTATTCTCGTATTCTTTATAATTCACAGCGTGCGCATATTACGGTCAGGGGTATGGAAGCTCTGTAGATTCCAAATAGGATGTTTGTATTGCGGAAACTTACCGCTACGAACTACGCACTAGTACTAACGTTTTTGACTTCCACCATTGCCTCACGCCTTCTACCACTATACTCTGTCAGACTTGACCCGAATAGACTTCGCGCGCAACAATGGCTCGCGGGTGGTGCCCTCCTTACATATTTTGCAGCAGCCAAGAGGACTCGGAATCGCCAAGATTAAAAAACAAGACGGAACTTCCGAAACAACAGTGCCGTTGACGTATGGTTTCTAGCAGTCAATTCAACCTACTGCGTCGTGGTGCGATGCATTGGGTATATATGTCGATATATTCTCTTTTTTAAAGTATGCTAGAACTGACATGGCTTCTGCAAGTGAACTTCATCGACACCCTCGATCCAGACCGCTCTTCCGGTATGCGTAACGCGTCGGCCGAAGTGGAATACGTATCGTCGGATGGCGTGCCTGCGCCTTTTATGCTCAGCGATCGTGGCGTCGTGAGTGTTACGCTCGAGAATTTTCGCATTGACGCAATAATCTTGTTCGGGCTGCTTTTGAAGGAGGCCTAATGCCTAGAGAGGATTATTTTGGCCCTCGGCGTTAGCACTCGGAACAGAGGTACCCAGTTGATTAAATATCGTTTTCTGTGGATCAAAACTCCGAACTCTCAACAAACGAGTGAGAGGGAGATGAGAACTGGTTGGCAGTTTCACAGACCTTTTTCGACCGTGTCCTATGTCTGTTGACCAACTATGTATGTAGTAGCTGTCGTACTTTATTTAGAATCGATGTCATCTACGTCGGTCTAATTCTGGACAGTCCGTTTCAAGTTTCAATGAACTCCAACGGCGATTCCGTCGGACATTATATCATCAATGTCGCCCGTGTTTGCCGTGATTCTTTGTAAAATTCAAATCCCAATGGCCACCAGAGAGGTCAAATGATTCGTATTGCTGTTCCCGCAATCGATGCGGGCTCGCACTCCGCAACGTACGAGACACTCTTAATATACATTCATTGCTACTTCAAGTTATGAAATCCCGACATCCAGCTGCACTAGCTTAGTCGAGGGCGGCTCCACGGCGCTCGACCGCGGCGTCGAAGAGCTCGCGGCGGAGGGCACGGGCTGCACGGGTGCCGACTTTCTTGTTCTTGGGGACGGCGGCGGCGACGACGGGAGGGGGCGCGACTGCAGCAGGAGCCGCAGCAACACCACCTGCCGCTGCTTTCGCTTTCGCGGCTTTCGCTGCACCTTTGGCTTCAACCAAAAGTTATTTATGAGCGGATGAAAATTGGGAAGAGAGAGAGCGTTCTCACCAGCCTTGCCTTTGCCCTTCTTTGCTCCCTTGGCCTTCTTTCCAGTGGTTGTCGTGGTCGTGGTGCCGGCAGCTGTTTGTCCTGCACCTGCCGCGGCAACAGTTGAAACCGCGGCGACGCTGGAGGTGACAGCGGTGCCAGCTGCTGGGGGCGCGGCGGCCGCAGCGCCCTGAGAAACGACGGTGCAAGCTCCGAACCCGGCGGTTGTCTTCACAGACTAGAGGGAAAGCAAAGTGAGTCTTTAACAGACAATGATGCGCGTTGAAAATACATACAACGAGGCAAAGGTTGCCAGCAGTTCCACCGGTGCACTTGGTGCCGGCGGGCAGCGAGAACACGACCTTGTCGGTCTCAACCGCGTTGGGGGCCTAAAATGAACAACAATAAGTGTATGCCGAGGACGAGATGGAACGGGTGGACACACAGGGTTTCCGTTCGTCGTGACGGTGCCAGCGACGAAGGACGTCCCCTTTCCGGTCGCATCAACAGAAACCGCGACGGAGGTCGATCCATCGGCTCCTCTGAAATTTTATGAGCATCTGAAACCACGTTATGGAGAGGCGCGTACGCGTTGAAGTTTACGACGCTCATGGTGACAGTGCCGTCTGCAGCAACAGGGATGGCGGTCGAGGTGTCGAGGGTTGTCGCGGGGTCGATATTCCCACAGGGCTTGGCCGTCGAGGGACGCTGAACATCGCTCCGTGCGGGCGCGCCCTTGACACCGAGAGCAGGGCTAGCAGAAAGGAGGGTAAAATCAGCCGAGGGCACTAGTGAGAAGACAGAAAGAGAGGGCGCACCTAGGGATTGCATGAGCGGAGGTTTGTGCGGCTAGCGCAAAGAGGATCGAGGCGCAGGCCAAAACTGATTTTCCACTGGTGAACATCTTGTCAGGGTTTGAAATGACAGAGAGAATGTGTAAGAATGAATGGAGGGAGGAACCGGTCCTGTGGAAGATGCAAGGGAAAGAATGGGGGGGGAAGACCTAAGGGGCACATGTTCGCAAGCCCTTTTTAAAGAGATCCACATCTGGCCATCAGGTGTTTGCGATGTCAATATCCGCAGAGATGGTAAAAGATGGCTTCCTTAGTTACGGGTATCCCCCTTTGGGTTGTGAACACCTTTCACCTTATTTCTGACCTATCAGATCCCCGAAAGACTTCGGAAAATAGCAGTACAGTCCAGAGAAAATGGAGAGCCTTGGCTGAACCGAAAAGGAGAAGAAACATGGCACTCGATAATATGCCGAAGTCGGCGATCAGGCAAGCTCGATCAAATCTCTGTGATTGGTCCACACCCGTGGGTTGAAACTGATTGGACCACGTCCATGGGAACGGTAACGCCATATTAACTCCACCAATAAAGTGGGTGAAGTGTTTCGAGAATCCTTCATAAAAATAGGAGGATCGTGTCTGTTTGCGGAACCAATACCTACCTACCAACATATTTCGCACGAGCCAGGCTTTGAGGTGAGCACTCCTCGAAACGTGGTCTTGGCCACACGGCGCTACGCGACATTTCGACAACGCTTCCGGCGGTTAAGTTGCGATTTTGATTTTCGTTGCCTTCCTACAGCATGCTCATTGACGCGTAAAAGGTACGCAGTTTCTGGACGACGAACGATGATCTAGGCAAGGAATAGGGCCCGATGGTGAAATATCCTGGTAGGTAGGTAGGTAGGTAGCATTACACGGCACGGTCCCACTCAGGAACGCCGGTTCCAGGACTGGAAATATCAGTCAACATGACGTCAAGCTCAGTAGATCCTGCAGATATTTTTATCCTTGTCTATTTATAGGTACCTTCAAGGAAGTCTTTTCGTAACTTTCCGGCAGAAAGTTCGGTCCTTCTGAATCTGGGCATTCACAGCGAGCCACGTATGTACATACACAAGTAACAAAAATGTTGTTAGAAAGATCGAGCAAACTTCATGATCAGACGCACGGCGAGCTCTTCACGCGCCAGTCGGCCATTTTTACACAAGTTCCACGCAGTATTAGTACTACCCTCCAGCCCACGAATAATAGAGGGTAAACAGAACTACGCCCATGTGTAGACCTCAATCAATTATTTGCCACCCAGTAGCGAAAAAACGAAGAGCCAAAACTCCCTGAACTTGTCTACCGTTTTTCTTTTAGCTGCAAAGTTGAGACGGCTCTGGGAAGTTAGCTCGGTCGGAGCTCGAGCTAATGCGGGCCCAAGCCTTGAAGCAAATTACTATAACCAGGCAACCAACACAAGATACTATCTCAGTTTCACAGATGGACATTAGGAATTCATTGATTCAGGATCACGATGAGTAGCAAGCAGCGCATAACTGCTAACAAAACTTGTAGGCTCACGCCACAGTTGTGTGTGGAAAGGAAATAGCCTATTTTCAAGAAGCCACGCTCCATGCGCCCATCGCGACACCTTTGGGATTCCGAGATACCGAGATTCCGATACGAACTGATTTTGGGAAGGAAGAACTTGCCCACCTTGGCTAGGCTCCGGGCACAACCTGGGGTTGGAGGGGCAATTGTAAATTCCGTCACCAATACTTACGGTTTGAAGTACAGAGAATCACAAATAACCTTCTGCGTTCAGTAAAGATCACCACTTGTGTCACGGTCTAATACGGAATCATTTCCCCAGAGCACATGTACCCCGAGGGCGTTATTCCGAATATGAGTTCGGGAGAAAAGTTTCTGCATGATAGAGATATGGCCCCAGAGAAAAGTAATTAAATGTCCCGTTTCTCTACACACTGCTCCAGCAAATTATCGATCATAGTTTCAATGGAGAATGCGTCCGACCAGAATAAAATAGACAAATTAAGCCCAAAACGCTCCCCAATCCGTTTCCGCAGGTTGGCAAACATAATCGAGTCGACGCCATAGAAGATGAGAGGTTCCGAATCGTCTGTATGACAATGAGCGATAGAGAAATATCGCAAAAAAATGTTTCTGACCTAGATCTTCGCCTTCAGGAATTTCCAGCACATCTCGTATGCACATTGTCAGAAGTTTCCGGAGTTGTTCGGAGTCTACATTTAATGTGGGCTCGCTGACGGGATCTCGCTGTGCAGTATTGTTGCGGGCCCCCTGGTATTGGCACCTTGCCAGAGCCATTGTCACGCCGAGAGGGTATGTATGACGGATAACACCGCACACGCTGGAAAGGATATGTTGGAATAGCTGTGGTTATGAACGGCGTACTGGTCTTGCGCTGAGAGTACAACATATAGAAATCGGGTGTAATTTGGTGGTTTTGATACAATGTTGCCAAAGCGGAGAGGAGTTGGATTTCTTGGTCATCTCCCTTCTTGGCAGATACGGCGACGGAGCCACCGCTGTAGCCGTTGAGAAGCAGGAGGGAAGAAACTACCATTTGCGGTCCAATATCGAGGATAGTGGTGACAGAATTATCCTCCCGGATAGCCGCAGCCGCTTGCGAAAACAGGACTGGCTTCCGAGCATGATGAACCTATGGAATCATGAATGAGACCGTTATCTGAGAAGTAATCCCTCCATACCAATGCTCTTGATCGAGAATCTTCCCTTCAAAATTGGCGTCCCAAGGAGGGTTGAGTATAAAGCTATTCGCAGTGGTTTAAAGAATCTCGCGTTGTGTTCCGACCAGGTGCGCAGCCCGCCGACGGCGTAATCAACGCGGGGACTGTGGAAACCCTGATCGACCTGCAATCGAGTTGCCTTTATGCCTTGTTGTTGGCGGTCGCAACCAGCTTGTCGATGTCGTTAGAGCCACGGAGACACAAACACTTTGAGGACCGTTGACAACAGACACCTGAGTTCAACGTTGTAACCGAAACCCTCAAAGAGTGATGGCATTTTCGTTTGAGGGCACGCTAGGGCGGCCATTCCACCCCGATTGTCGGGCGACGGACGGAGCAGACGCGCACGGGTGACAACTAAATCAAGAGCAATGTCAAATGCCAACCCACCAGCCACGACTACAGCAAAATAGGTTAATGATTATATCCAGAGTACGAACAGGGTTCACCGTACCTGCCGCCGTGATCTCTCCCAAACTATGACCAAGGACTGCATGGGGCTCAATCCCGAGTTCGTTTAGCCACCGACACATCGAGCACTGGTAAACGAAGATAGAGATCTGGTCTATGTCGCTGAGAATAGGATCCAGGGGTTCCCCAATATCTCCGAGTATTATCTTGTCGATTGGAGATCCGCAAAGTGCTTGTGCCTGGCGTCCAAAGTCTACGATAAATTCCCGAAATTTGGTATAGGTTGCCGCTAACTGAGCGGCCATTCCGGGAAACTGAGTACCCTGCCCTGGAAAACAAAATGCCAATGAACCGCGGTGCCTGCTTCTTTGGCTGGGGATGGATGAATGAAGTTCCAGTTGTCGGATGAGATCAGCGAGGTCTGTCGCAACACACGCAAATCGATGTTTATAATGTTCCCTTCCGATGCAGGCCGTATAACAGATCGCATGGAACATGCTGGTATCTGCATTCCGGAGGAAGGAGCGGTAGAGATCGATGTAGGCTGACAGTGCCCCAGCAGTCTTGCCGCTAACGACGAATAACATAGGCCCACTGTGGCCTGAACAATCTGGAAGAACGGATTGTTCCTCTGGACTCTCCAAAATAATATCCGCCAAGGTGCCAGAAAAACCGTACGACCTTGGGAAGAGCAGGATGTGAGCATAGGCCAATTAAAAAAATTATCTGAGTTTACATTACCACTGCGCGGTAGGGCTTGTCACCTTGGACCGCCACCGGCGTCGATGGAATCAAGAGCGGCACAGCGGCACAGTCGAGGGTGTGGTTGATATTGTCTTCGCGTGTATGACCAGGCCTGGAACTAAACTCTTTCCGAAGGACATCAAGACCGACAAGATTCCGACTAGGCCAGCTGAAGCCTCCGTATGACCGAGAGCGCCTTTCGATGCGCTAGCGATCAGCGGCCCTGTGAGACGGTGCTGAGCAGATACAAAGGCGTCATTGATGCCTTGTATTTCACAAAGGTCTCCCAACGATGTTCCTATCGCACGAGTAAATAAGGAGTGAAAATTTCCGCCAGGGAACATATATATATACCAGTCCCGTGAGTTTCAATAAAACTGTTGGCCAGTTCAACAACAATTGGGCGAAGACGTTCGATGCCACCTACTTGATAAGAGCGGGATCAAGCCGAGCCTTTTCCAACACAGATCGATGGAGGGCGGCCTGCGACTTCACGTTGGGAGCGACGAGCCCTGAGACCTCCCGTTGTGTGAGACTTCGGAGGCTTTGATGGTGGCAAGAATTCGGTCCTTGTCACGTTGCGCCGCACGCCGAGTCTTTAAAACGAAGGCAACCGCCCCTTCGGAAGGAACATATCTAGAGCCAACAGAATATGAAGTGCCCGACAAGAAAAATAGAAGACGGTTACCCATCGGCCTCCGAAGTAAATGCGGCACAGCGACTATTTGGAGAAACCATCCCTTGGGCCGTTAAAAACCTGTAAATCTGCGTAGGCACGTATGAGAAGAATCAAATGAAGTGCTCATACATGAATGAACCCGGCCAGCAGTGTGTGTTACTTGAACACACGATGGCTGACTCCGCGGCCCCGGATTGAAGGTAGTTCACCGCTGGAGCCGTATTAGCGCAAGGACTCACATGATCGAGATATTCACCTTGATCGATGCATACCAGGCCTCCGCTACAGGCAGTATCAATCGTGATAGAGGGCCCATGAAGATCGAGAAGGCTTTATAATAGATAATATTATATGACGAGGGTTTCAACAGTTCAAACAAAAACTCAACTAGCTTATTCGTCCGCTTGCCGTGCTGGGAGCTCGACCTGTTCCATAGAATCGGGTATACGCTTTAAAGAAATAAAATATTTATCAGAAAAGAAAAGACAGGCAGAAATCAACCGACATACCATCGTATCCGTGGGCCGCATTCAGCAGCGTCTCGAAGCCATCATCCTTTGTAGCAACGAACACTCCCATCTTCGAACCCTTCACCTTCGAAATGGGTATGTTGGCGTTTTCTAAGGCTTCAAATGCCACCTCCAAGGCAATACGCATGGTGGGAGACACATAAAATGCCTCGCTGGCGGTCAACCCAAAGAAGCCGTAGTCATAGCTCGCCACGTCCACAAGTCCTGCTCTCTCAAAGCATATGTCGCGCGGGAAGAAACTTCCATGATCCCAGCGCTCGGGCGGAATAGTGGCGATAATCGAGTCATTTTTTCCCATCAAAGCGTCCCAGAGAGCACTATCATCATTAGTACCTCCAGGGAGCCGGAAGGCTTTCCCCACGATGACTATCTCGTCTGAGAGATGATCCGAAATACGGTCAGCAGGCCGCCTGGGCGGCATGGAAGATTTTGTGGAAACTTGAAGTGAATCTTTAACGGCGGTTGCCAAGGACGCTACGTCGAGGTGGATGTAACATATATTTGGCGGGAGCGCTATTTGGCCATCCAAATGTTCGTTCAAAGTGTTCGCGATCCTGATGGCCAAAATGGAAGTCATTCCCAGCTGGATGGATCGGGCCGTTAGGGATATGTATACAACGAAAATAGTAAAGGTACCCTACCTCGGCGAAGGACATGGATGCCAGCATATCAACATCGGAGACACCGAGAACGTTACGGACGATCCTCGTTACAACATCCTCGACTGCAATAAAGAATCAGTTAGACCAACGATAATTGACCGCAGCAAGACAAGAAACCTTGCTCAAGAGCGTCATCACAAGCCGGATGTTTTGCGGAGTTATTCATCGTCTGCATGGCTGCGCCGAACAAGTCTTCAATCTGCTTACGGAACACGTCGCCCTTCTTCGTTTGTGGAATTTTCTGGGACCCTTCCAGAATCAGCACAGACGACAAGGCAATCCGAAGAGCAGGAGGGAGATCGCGGTTGATTGGGGCCAATACTTGGGCTACTTTGATCTTGGCGGCAGTCATGTCGGGGACTGTCTCGGCGTTTACATCGGCGAGCTCTATTATTGCACAGACAGCGGTCGAAGCGCCTCTCAGAAATGTATCGCCGATGACGCATGCATTTTGAATGAATTCTGATGATCGAAGCGACTCCTCAAGTGGCCGAGGATCAAAATATTCGCCGCTTGCCATCTTTTTTTTAATTAAAAAAAAGTTAATGTCTGTGAATCGGTTGCGATGGATGGGCCTACTTGTATGAAATCGGTGGTTCTTCCGAGCCACACGAACTTGGAATCTTGTGTACGACGGTACCGATCGCCCGTTTTGAATGTAACCCATCCCTGGTCGTCGACAGAGAATGAACCATCGTCGTAGTTGATGTATCCGTGTGGGAGGGACTTGCTCTTGACTACAAGTTCGCCTTCTAATATTAAATTAATACTTGAGTAGCTAAGAGATTGAGATGGGTTACCGTTCATATCTGTGGTTCCAACAAGCAAAAACTGCGCGTCCTGAATGAGACCGTTGGCGGAAAATCCGGAGAATGCGTCTTCTGCCATTCCCGCGAAGATCGCTCCGGCAGTTTCGGTCATCCCAATACCAACCATGACTGGTATACCGTTGAGTGCAACCCAATCGGACACCTCACGGTCTATCACCGCTCCGCCACATTCAAACATGATCATGTTGCGCAAGGCATGCAACAGAGCCGTCTTCGCGGGAAAGGTGCCTTCGCAGACAGCCTTTAAACCGCTGAGAACAAATGGCAAGCAGGCGAACGCGGATACATTCTTGTTCAGGATGGCGTCGGCAACCAACGACGTCAGGTCAGATGAACCCATTGGCTGGTACGAGGACGGCACAGAGACGAAGACGTAGCAGCCTGCATTCAGGAACGTGCCGGTGCCAATATCCTGGAAGCAGTGAATATCTAGAGCAGTGCAAAGAAAACTGGACAACATCGAACCTGCATATGCGATAATACATGAGACCAAGGTGCCCAACCGAGAACCCGAATACCATCCATGTCTTTATTTGGTCGCATACGGTGCCACCAGGCGAGCTTCGACCGGCAACCGCTTACAACAAATTTGTGCGTCAAAGGGACTGCCTATAGGATTTGAGCACAATATTTAGATTTTGGACCAGAAAAATAATTTTACTTTGAGATTTTTGATCGAAGATGCTGACGAAGTGAAAAGATAGAGACAAGGGTCATCGGGATGGGGAATTGAGAGCCCAACGCCCGCAATGGTAGCTCTTGCATACTTCTGGTTCAAGGCTGGAATCGTAGAATCCTCCATACCGAATGTCATAACGCGAAGATTATTCGATACTAATGAAAAGTAAGATGACATCCATCCGGAATGCGGAAAAGAAACACACCTCTGGCATTGGAGATGTTGGACACGTCGGATGCCGATAGAAACAAAGATGTGGGTTTCACGAGATCAATCATTCCCGCAAGGAGCGTGGCAGGGACGTGAACATCGATCGGAACAAATATGCCACCAAGTTTCCAGACGGCCAGCATAAGAGCGAATACAAAAGGGTGATTTTCGCTTACAACTGCAACCGTTGGAAAGGACCCAAGCATAGGCTTCAGTTCTTCCGCCAGACCACTCGAAATTGTATCCAGTGTGGCGTAAGTCCAGGAGTGGTGCCCGCATTCCAATACGCATCGATCGGCAGTGACAGGGCTTCTGGCCGTCTGGATGAACACTTCGAGAAGAGAGGAGGCTTCAGTCGAGTCCGAGCCTGTGAGACTAGCAGCCATTCGAAGGGCAAGTTTGACATGCTTGGTCGCAGTGAGTTTACTTTAAAGTGTGTCAGTGACTCTTGTCACGGTCACGGTCATGACTCTTCCGCAAACTCCAAGTCTCTTCTTCGGCCAATCATACAGAGTTCTCCTATTGAGGTTGCATCTTTGGGCTGTGTTTAGCATGCATCGGCCCCTTTGATTCCCAGCGAGGAAATGTGCATCTGACGGTGGCACCGCGGTCGACATATCTCCGCCGGTTCTCCAGACGCAGTGCCTAATGAAAGTCTGACAGCGTCAATTGAATCATTTCTGCAACCGAAGAGATCGCATGCAGTTACGATGGTGTTTTGGGAACATTTTCTCGAGGCTCCTGAGACTTCTGTCCGGTAGAAGCGGTAACTTCCTACTTTAGTACAAATTTTCTGGTATGAGGATTTTGCACAAAACGGGCTCATTGTTAAAAGGTGCGGCCAGAGTTCACTTGCGTACTCGAGATGATATTTTCCATCCTAAATCTAGCAGCCTTCAAGGCCGCTTCCGCTTTCTTTCTCATATTCTGCGCCTACCTGCTCATCTCATATTTTCGCGATCCTTATGGTATCCGAAAATATCCTGGACCATTCATTGCAAAATTCACCTACGCTTGGATACTATGGGTCGGAATCACTCTTAGGCGGACGAAAACAATCCACGAGGCGCACCAGAAATACGGTATCAGTCGATTTCATCACCTCAGTTTCCTCCTAAATCAATCGCACAGGTCCCATAATTCGCATTTCGCCCAGCGAGATCTCTTTCAGTCAGCCGGCAGCGTACTCTGAAATCCATTCATTCAACAGCAAAGCAACGAAATCGAGTTTTTACGACGCATTTGCTTCCATTGGGTTGACAAACGTCTTCACGGCAAGATCAAAATCTGAACACGGACAAAAGCGCAAGCTACTTCACCCTCTATTTACACCTCAAATTGCTCGAGAATTTGCTGCACGGACCTCTTTAATAATCTCAGCGCTTCTTGACCAATGGGGAAATCGTTACGTCTCGGAGAATAGGTGCATTTGGTTCGACTGCGTGCCGTGTCAGTGTGTCTCATTCCCATAATGTTCCAAATTAATTCCTCCATAGGGGTTTCATTGCTATCCTTCGACGAAATGGGCGATTTTATCTTCGGAGAATCTTTTGGAATGATATCGTCTACCTCAGACCGTGTTATGGTACCCAGAGACTGGCGCTTGGCATTCAATCACCAGAGCCTGCCAGATAATTATCCTGTACGAGATGTCTCTTTGGTTGATACTGTGTCTCAGCGGGAAACGTACAACTACCTTGTTGGACTTCTTCCTCCCTGGTGGAAGGGCGTTGGGCGACGTATCCTGCGAAATCAGGTTCAAGCCTCACAGATATTTTCTGGGTTCGTCGCTCATAGGCTTGCTCAACGCCTATCTACCTCCGAGACGTATTCTGAGGTTCCATGTGACCTCGTCAGCCGCTTTCTCCACAGAGCAAATGCACAGGTGTATTCCTCCTCGGTTCTAAATTTAAATCCACGCTCACGAATATCTCCAAGAACGAACCCTTTCGACAGGAGTCGCTGGCTGCAGAGCTCATAACCATCTTAGTCGCCGGTTCGGATACCACCAGAAAGTATTTAATAACTTTCCTGTTGCGATGTTCTCTGCTCATCTCTTTTTCCTCCAAAGTTCCCTTATTGCGGCGATTTACAACATCGCCAGGTCCAAAAATATTCAATGTCGGCTTCAAGAAGAGCTTGATATGCACATGGTTGCGAGCGCCACAACATTCGCTGACATCGAAGACCTCCCATTCCTTGGCGCATGTCTCAATGAGACCCTACGACTCTATTCTCCAGTCGGGATCGGACTTCCGCGAACTGTCCCGGACTCGGGTATCCGTATTTCTGGGGAGCATTTCGTGGGCGGGACGACCGTCGGCGTTCCGATATACACCATTCACCGCGATGAATCTGTTTGGGGTGCAGATGCCGAGGAATTCAGGCCAGAGCGGTGGCTCCAGGACGACGATTCCAAAACGAAATTTATGGACGCATTCAAACCGTTCTCCGATGGAGCTACGTATGTCGTTCGGCTGCCTCCGTGAAGGGTGCTCACTCTTTTCGAAGGATCTGTATCGGCAAACAGCTGGCCTTGGCGCAATTACGAGTTATGATTGCTGCTATTTTCAAACGATTCGACGTTGTTCTCGAACACCCTGCGCGTCCGGTGAGTGCTCCTTCGTCCCAGTTGGGGTTCAGGTATTTATCTAATTCCGTTCACATTAGCTGCTCGTGGATGATTGGTTCGTTCGACGCGCGAGGAAATGCAGCATCGGTCTTCGCCCGCGAAATTAATAGCCACGCTGTTCATTATGAATCATATGCCAGCCAGCTCTCATTTTTACCTGGAAGAACCACTGAGAATGCCCGTACAATCCGCACAAGGCTACATTTAGCATGGAGTAGCACGAGCGGTTTCAATCAAAGAAAGGATATGTATCTCGGGTACATTTGTCCTGTTCTTATTGGATGAGTATTCGCCGTATGAAGGCTACACGAAATTTTTCAAGAAGAAATTTGAAATCTCACTCTTCGCACGACATGAACGGATGTGTTCCATACTTCCAGGACCCGGCGTTCCTGAGCGGGACCGTGCCGTGCAATCCTACCTACCTACCTACCATCTTATTCAGAGTCGGTGTAATCCATTGCCGATGCTTCGAAACATGAGCGAATGCCGGAAGAACTTGCATGCTTTTTTTGTCGCCGGAGCTGGTTCTGTCCGAGAGAATTAAATCTATTCTTGATGTGTTGGTGCCTAAACCTAAATCGACAAGTTATTACTGCTTCTCCAACTCACGCAAGACCCGCTTGGCCTCTTCTTTGACATTGTACCCCATGACCATGTCCCGCATCTCACTGGCTGCAAGCAAATTCAGAAAGATTTATACCAAAGAATCAAGACAGATGTCGAGTTGGACTTACTTCGGAGGTAGAGGCCGCGCTTCGCGGGAACATGTTGCTGCTCAAACGACTCCCTCGCGACAAACTCGGCGCGCTCTTTCCGGAGCCTTTCGTACGCAGCGAGCCGGGTTTCGATGGCACTCACATGAGTTGTCTTTGGCAATAGCACCCCCAGGGCCACCGCATCTTCGAGACCCATGCCAAACCCCTGTCCGAGGGCTATTTTGTAAGAGAGCTTCTCAGCAAGACGGTGGCGCAAGCACAAGGATGCAATACTACCCACTTGGAAGCGACGCATGAGCGGAATCACCCATTAGGCACACGCGTTTGTTGACCCACGTTCTGAGCGGAGGGACGACCCTCATCTGCCAGACGTGGATGTCGTCAGCGAGTTGGAGGAGGCTCTTGAACCGCGGATGGTAGTCGGAGAAGAAGTCGAGCAGCTCTTGTTGAGTAATGGAGGCGTTCCAGGCTGGACATATCATAATTAATATTGCATGTATGATCAAAGAAGTACTGACGGCTTACCGACGGAATTCTGGTCCCGTAAATCCTCATGTACTGCAAGGACATTGACCATCGTACCCCCGCGACAGGCATATATGACTATGGTACGGTGGTCAATTATTGGGGGTCCCGTGCTCGGCTTTGGTGACAGGGGAGCAGAAATCAAGCGCGCGCCGAGCGGCGGAGTTTTTACGATCCAATCCAATTCGGGATACGGTTCAAGGGCACTCGCATGTGTGAGCCATCTGAATCCCGCCGTGTGAGAAGGGGGTATCTGTATATCTTCACCGAGGATAAATGAACGGATTGTGGACTGGCATAGTTATTGAGAATAGAAGGAAAGGAATAAATATGGAGGCTAACCCGAATTCCATCGGCGCCGATGATCAGGTCCGCCATGCGTGTGGTTCCACTTTCCAGCGTCACAGAGCACCCATCAACATCGCAAGAAACAACACGATGGTTGAGGTACAATGTCGCTGGCGGGCCCTCCCCATCTGCCTCGAGCGCCATTCTTCTGAGTTCATTATGGAGATCGACGCGGTGAACCATGATCCAGGGCTAAACAGCAAAATTTGAGGGATATTATGCGGAGACGAAGATGTACTGTACTGACCATTCCATAACTTCTTTCGTAGTCTGTCGTATCGCTCTTCATGCCGCCGGCGCTCCCATCGTTCGCCATGGAAGTAAACTGCACTCGGGCATGTCATTTACCAGATGATGACTGGGACAGCAACACGAACGCAGAGGTTTTCCACGGGATCTAGGTTCGCGATGATACACCCTAGGCCGAGCAAACATCGTACGGTATTAGGCGGAATAGCGAGGCCTGCCCCGAGCTCGGTTTTGAAGCTGGACGTTTCATAGATCTAAACTTACTTCAATCAGCTGAGATTCATGTCTATGGATGCACAGTAGGGAGACGAGACGCACATCGACATGATGGCCTTCACGGCGCAGTGCAATGGCGGCGGCAAAGCCCACGAGACCAGCACCGACCACGATTATCCTGAGCGGGCGAGTCTCTTGCGCGTCGGTCTGGGGAGGAAGACCTGTCATGTCTCCGTGCAGGAAGCAGTGAGATGAGAGTCAGCAGAACGATTTCGTTTCACCGGGTGCCCGTACCATTAAGGGCGGAGGTTGTGAGGCTATGTGCATATTTAGCACCGGGCTTCTAATGTATCCGTTGACGTCCGTTATATAAGAACACTCGAGCAAGAGCGACACGGACAATGCGATCCCTGGACCACAGTAGGAGCCTTGGGTGCAGTTATCGTTGCGGCCGCTATCGCTTTCCCAGTCATCCGGAGGGACTACCAGACGTTCCTGGAGGGAGGTCCGTCGTACGCGCCCCAGAATATTCGCGGGTACATCATAGTTCTGGTCCTTGCGCTATTCCGTCAGGAAGGTCTTGGTCTGGCGATATACGACCGCCTTCCGGAGAAGCGGAGCTGGCTCCCTGATCTGCCGACTCGCAAAGGTCCCCGACCAGCCACAACGAGTCACATCATCCAGCGGCAGGTGCGCTCGGACGAGTCCTGCTTCATCCACAGAAGCTAATGAAACCACATGCGCAGCTGACCCAGCACGCGGATCCGGACTTCGCCGCACGAACGCTCAAGGGCACCGTCATACCGCGCGTCCAGGAACGACACACCGACAAGACGCACCTCAGCCTGTCGAAATTCGAGTTCCACGCAGAGGCGATCTTCCTGCGTCCTGCAATTCCGATCGACGACCCGAAGAATGTCCCGAGCCACGACACGGTGCGAAGGACGAAGCGCGAGATTGCGCACATGCACGACTACCACGATTATACGCTTCATTTGGCGCTCGCAGCGCAGGATGGGAAACAGGTTGTTGCAAAGGGTTGGGGCCAGAGACATCCCCTTGCTGGGCCTGGTGTCCCGGGCCCGCCGACGGAGTGGACATTTATATACGCGCCGAGAGACGAGGAAGAGGTGAAAGTGGTGGAGGCGATTATTGAGGCGTCCATAGGGTATATGACGAATGATCCAGCGGGTATTGAGAAAAGAGGGTAAATTGTTGTGCAAGGAGGACTTCCAATATTACTTTCCAGTGTGCGCAGAAAGTTAGAAGCGAAAAAAACTTCACGAGCGCGAGAAATTCGTAGAGCTAGAAATGCGGAGGATTCTCGAGAACAAGCGATTTTGTTAGTTGAACTGTTTGGAAGTGCAGAATTCGTCGTGTTCGTGGTATTCTTGCGTTCGGGAACCACTGCATTCGCGCGCCGTGGACCAAGTCAAAGTACGGTGTGACGAGTGCGTTGCTTGATCCAACTTTAGCCCGTTCCGCGACGTGTCTGGTTTGAAATGTCGGCCGTATCAAAAGGAAGAAGAAGAAGAAAACACGAACTGCCCGTCCTTGTGACAACCAAAGCGTCGCGATAATCTGGAAAAACAACGCGTCAATACGGTGGATGGCGTTAGTCTCTCGTAGACAGACGCTACAACAGTTTTGGTGCTCGTGCAGGATGGTGTTCCCCTCACGAGGGTCGTTGCCGCGCAAATGCGAGGGCGAGCAGAGCAAGCTTTCAGGCCGCAAAGAAGATGCGCACCCTCGCCCGCCCAGGTATCCGCGCAAATCGCGACTTTTGGCCTTTGGAAAGTATTTCTTATGGTTTCTTGGAGGAAGCCGTCACACTGCAGTACGCGGTACTGCTATGATGGTGACATTTACATAATGAAAAATCATTTGATCGCCTGATCTACTGGTCCTCCCGCTCCTTGTCCCGCTCTCGCCTATTTTTGCGTGGGAGAACTCAGGGAGTTTGAATGTGTTGCTAAGGAGTGCTAAGGCTGGTTCAGTGGCACTAAGGCTTGGCCGAGGCCAAGTGCTGCCAGGTGCCACCCAGTGCCCAGCTCTTACATCTCATCTCCATGTACGATCCATATGAGGAGGTGTATGCGTCCAACCGCACATTGGCATTGGCACCCAACAGGCCGCCACCGAGGTCCTCGACCCATGCTGTAGTACACGATGTCGAGAACGAATCGGGCACTACCTGGAAAATACTCCTCACGGGCTTCACCATCGTGCTGGCCATCGTCGTCGTCGTCCTGGGCCTAATTATCCAAATTTTCGTGATGCATGTTTACCACATCACGCCGACTGCGGTTTACACTACATCACCACTGGGGCGCACTCTCGCCATCGCCCATGTCTATTCTGTGGTCCTCGGATGTCAGTACCGA
>JARJLF010001155.1:0-96575 GCA_029378395.1 Mycena leptocephala
CCACGAGGAATTTCGGCGGATCCTCTTCGGCCCGGAGCATATCAGTTTCCGCGAAAAACATAATATCATACGGCGTGAGTAAGGAACGGAATTCAATGCTCGTCAGTTTAAGGGTGAAATCATGGAATATATTCCAATACATAATCTTGACATCAGCGGCCGTTATGTTCAGATCACCCGTAGCTACGCCATCCGTGGAATCCGTGGGTCCTGTGCGCGCTCGCCCATTGCTACGATTTGTCCGTCCACCACCACGAATAGGGGATCCCGAGGTTCCTGCGGCCAGCGATAACATCCTGCCTGATGTATAGGATCCAGCGGCCATCGAATCCGAGGAGCCCGATCTTGTAGATGGCACGGCAACTTGATAGGCGGGTGGAAAAGTTAGCACACAGGCCCTACCACAAATTTTGGGGACCACGGAACATAAACTGAGCGCAGCCCCGGGCCGTTTCACGAGAGTGCACCAACGCAGGATCCAGTTGAGAGCCAGGACGCACATGAACGCCAAGTAAACGACCGCCGCAATCTACATGCGGTTGTCGATCATGATGCGGAACAATTCGGGCCTGCATCCGACTTGGCCGATCATCGCCAGAGGTGCCAGCGAAGCAGGGTCCGTCGAGGATTGGGGGTCCGCGCCACGGATTGGGTCCAACTTGTGAAGTCCGTGAGGGGTCCAGTGGCCATGGGTCCGTCCTGGGAAGCCGCCGCGGGGAAAGGTTTCGTGCATGGGTCCCGTGGATGAAAGAGTCTCGAAAAGGTAAATGTGGACCAATCCCGCGAGATACGTGTCTTGCATCGGCACCCTGAGTTGTTTAGACATGGTAGGGTGGGTGAAAGCCGGTTTAGAACCATTGGCCGCCATGGGTAGTCCCAGAAATGAGTCCTCGGCCATCCTTGCTGATCCCATAAAATCGCCGTTTTGGGACTCCAAGGTCCCCGCTTTCGCCGGCTCGTGCAGCAAAGTCTGGGATGAGTTCTCCAGATGGTGTGTCGTGCATTGGGGCCAGAGCGGGGTGATTATCCAGAGTTTCAAAAATCGACATGGTGGTAAGGGTCAAACAAAGTCCGTGGAGGTATTGCTGCGTGTCTGCCGCCAACCGGCTCTACAACTACCTCAATAGCTACTAGTAACCCGTGTTTGCCAAGAAAGCCTAAAGGCTTTTCTGTCGGTCGATCCCTGCCCCTCCGCGGTGACGACCTGCACCCTAGTCTCAATTGGGATTCATTTCTCTGGCCTCTCCTTCGCTTCATCCCTCCGCCCGCTTACATTCCATCTACTTTCCTTTATCTCCCTCGCTTCCCTTCCGAGTCCTCCATGCCACGATGTCTACACGCGCTCTTTCACCCCGAGGCGTGGAAATAGTATAACGATAAGGCTCCAATCGTTTTTCTTTTTAAACATTTTAAACGGTAAAAACCGCTTTTATTTTCGTTTAGTTTGGGCCTGGGCGTAGAAGAAAATAAATTATAAACAAGTGATTAAACGATTACCTTTTCCCTGAGCAGCGGATCAGCCCGCATATCTGCCCTGTGAACCAGTGGGTCCAAGACAGCTTTTCGTCCGATGAAATCGTCCGAGTGGTGGGAATAATAGACAGGTTGCGCAACAGCCACTGGAGCCACTCAGTGGCTGATTTGGTGTGCGCAAATCAGTGGCTGGTGGCTCGAATGGCCTAACACATGAACTCATTTTTCGATGAATAAATGTATTTGCAAGTACTACTGACCATCTACAAGGCTCATAGTCTCATCCACACATGGGGCTGGCTGACTGGGGCCAAAAATATTGTTTCTTGGGGGAAAATTGGTGCTATGACAACGGTGGAGGTAGTTTCATGAGATACCCATTTGCCAACCCTCATTCGAGCACTGAATACAACTTACTTCGCCCTTGGTTCATCAGCCATCCGAGCCACCAGCCACTGATTTGCGCACACCAAATCAGCCACTGAGTGGCTCCAGTGGCTGTTGCGCAACCTGTCTAATATGGCATGACGATCTTCAATGTTCTTCGATTTGGAATCCTAATTTGGGAATTTGATGGCGGCAGTGGGGCAGAGAAGTTACGGTAACAATGGCAGCAAGTTGACAGCTGCCATACGAGAAATTCATAACCACTGGCCAGCGGCAATCGCGATTATTCTTACCACCACCATCAAACTCCAAAACGTCGATTCACGCTGGTCCGCCGCCTAAAACCCTCCAAATGCGAAGCATAGCGACCTTACAACGCTTCGCGGGCCGTGTAACTGTCCTATAGCAACCACTGGGAGCTGGCCGCGGATACTCGAGCTAAATCGCCGTTTTTCGAGTCTGTACTTTGCTCGGTTCTTCATGTTTCTCTATCCGGCCAAATACATCCTTATAACATGATCTAGCTCACCATGCTCAGTGTCCCTGTGCTCAGTGTTCCTGTGTGTGTTCCAGCGCTGGCAACAGATCCACTCGTTTTGGGCCATCGTCATCCAAATCATTCCGAGCGAATCCATCCCCTTTTGCCCGGACTCCACCTTTTCTGCACCCCTTGAGTCACTCTGGCACGTCGGTGAGAGATTTCATCATGTTTTGGACAACTTTGTTTGTCCTCTGTGCTGCTCCCGCACCTCCCGCGCTCGACCACTGCTCACTTTCGAGGTCCGCTGAGTCAGCGGAGCACGTGCAACTGTCTATCGACTGTTGTCGCTTAAGGTCTAAACTCGATGCAGCTATCTTGAACTCGATTGCAACTCACGCGGGCTGAGTCCTTATAGATTTGCCAAACCGTCCTGATATACATGCCAGTGTGGCTGTGTTCTGCCCAGCCACTGGTGGCTGTGTCCCCCCTAAAAAATATCTGAAAAATCCGAAAAAATTCTAGGAGGTAGATCTGACCCTTGCGATCAACTTTTGTATAATTTTTTTTTTTATCCCATCAGCTCCCTGGTGCCAAAAATGCGAAATATTCAGCTGGAGCCGGCTGATTTTTGCCCCTCAGAGAGTAAAAAGCTGATATCTCACTCTCTGAGAGGCAAAAAACCACTGGCTCTGGCCGAGTATTTCTTGCTTTTGGCACCAGGAGCTGATGGGATCAAAAATTTTATATACAAAAGTTGATTGCAAGGGTCAGATCTACTATCCCCCCCACCGCTCCGGATAAACCTAGTACTCAGACAAACAAACATTTCTCAACCAACATCGGAACGTTTCCTGAGATTTCTGGCTTCACATAAGCGTCAGCAGGTGCCCTAGAGATATACCATCAAAAACCTTTATAAGAGTCCATTCTTCGAATATATATCACTGCTGAAAGCTGACAGCTTAGGCCATTTTCGTTGATTTTGGGTATTTTATGGTTTTGGGCCCTCCACTTGAAGTCATATTACTTCATAAACACACCTAAGAGATACCTTGACATCATAAGAGTACCCATATAAAATTTCAGAGGCATAGCTGTCTTGTAGCCGTCACAATAAACCGAAAAATCATGGCATGCCTGCCAAATTGATCTCTCAACTGCCAAAAATGATGGCAAGAAATTTCATGCTGCCTGTCGACTACCGTGGGTTTGCCATGATGGGGTAGGCCCTGAATCCTCTGGTGCCACTCGAGAGGGAATCCCGCAATGTCGCTGTGCTGTGGCAAGATGAAGATCGCTGCTAAACATGCGCAAACTGCTGACTAATCGGCCCGAACGCCGGCTGGACGCGTCCGTGCGCACTACTGCAATGACCACTGCTAAATGCATACTATAGTTCCTGTTGGGGTGCCCCACCCTATGAAGTTTGGAGGTGCTACGACGACAAGGTGGTTAGCTATGAGGCCGGTGATCAGAATTTGACCCATTACCTAGAACTCGGACACCTGACTATCGCCGACAAAACGACGCCCCAATTCTTATCCGTTTCTCATGAAGTAAAATTTGAAACCAAGATAAAAGACAAATTGCTCACGATCTATCTACTCAGAATGCATCTAGGACCATTGCATAAAATGATATCTACTGATCTTTCTTTGGTGTCCGAGTTCTTGGGGGGGGATAGTACCTCCTAGATTTTTTTTCAGATTTTTCAGATTTTTTGAGGGGGGACACAGCCACCAGTGGCTGGGCAGAACACAGCCACACTGGCATGTATATCAGGACGGTTTGGCAAATGTATAGCGGAGGGGCAACGAGGACATACACGAATGTATTCAAGAAGATGAAGGTCGTGGCAGTCTCAGAGGTACGATGGGTTTAGGTTCGAACGCCTTTTGAGAAGTGAGAGGGCAAGAAACGAAGAATAAACATGTACTCATTTGAGAGTCAGCTGCTCGTAGGAAGGAGACTCACGAGCTGGTATTCGTTACGGGTGACATTGGGGACATCCATGTTGTGGGTAGAATAGCACAAATCACAGCCTAACAGACTCACCATCTTTTTGCCACTGGTTGCGTGGATCTGCGCCAGAATCCAGTGCCGAGGACAAAGTTCGGGAGAGAATTGCTCAATGAAAACGGAAGGGCGGTCATCGAGCGCAGGATTTACGGTGAAGATAGCAGCGTACATGGCCAACACGTGTGGCAAGATGTATCCGCTGCACCGCACGGACAGCGTAAATGCGGTGGAAGTGAAGATAAGGGGATAGGTGGCCGAAGCCTCAGACATCGAAGACTGTGGTAGACGTCCGTGGGATCTGTGGTAAATACCGTCAGCGGGCGCAATGAGTGGGAATTTAACAAGAACCTACATCTGCAGTGCCGTTACGTCGGAGGCGTCTGAGGCGCACAGCCTGCTACAACCCAGGTGCAAGTGGGCGACGCGGTGAGGAAGAATGGCGGCCGTGGTTTAGCAAGGATGAATTCACGCGCAAGGGACGCGCCGGTGGCACACGAGCTTCCTAACCCACTGCGGCGGTGCCGAAGGCGCATCGCAGGCTGGTTCTACACGTCCCGCGTGGACGCTGACTGAGACGAGGGTGGGGATGCGCGGCATAAACACTGCAGCTGGAGATGATAGTGGCGCCAGTAGTTAAAGTCTAGATGGAAGCCGCGCCTGGAGGGAAGCGGGGGGGAGGGGCGACCGAGCGGCTTGGCGCAGATCGTCATTTTCGACGGAGAACACGGGTGTGAGAGTGTGACGCGGGAGACAATACAAAGCGGCGAGGCCAGACGGCAGTGAACGCAAGGGTCAATTGGACCGTGGAGGGACTGGTAAAATTGAACTCATAGGCGGCGATTCAGAGCAAAAGAGGAATGCGCATATTACCATTGACGATATTCGCATGCCTATTGGCTATATGCGTATGCCGAGCCAGTCGTCCATAACCTCAGCAGTCGCCAGGCCATTACGGGCAAGGAAAATGTTTTGATAGAGCTTTGCAGATGGGCGCGGCGTTGGGGAACAGCCCCTTAGTCGACTATTGCCAGAATTGAAACCGCCAGCGCGGTGGTTGGCAGACGCGTTGTGGTGGGAAGAAGCAGGAGCGAGCTCCGGATCGAGATCGTGACGGTACCCGGATCAAAGGCCCGTCTTCCTTTTTTTTTTCCTCCCACCACCATTTGACGCGTCGCGCCAGTTCCCCCAGAGATGGAATCCGACTGAGTATATACTCTTCGACATATATACCAACACTCTTTGTCTTGGCCTCCCTATTAGACGTCCTAACTGCTGAAATCCAGTAAAACTCGTCATTGCGCCACGCGACATACGATTCTCTGCCAGCATCTGACCTCTTCAGCGCGTTTCGTCTTCTTTGACTCTTGGGATCGGCGTTCCTACTATCCATGTTAACGCTGCGCGTTACACCCTCAGCAAGTTCTAGGACTTGGCATTTGACTCCCCCGTCAAAATTTCGTCGTTTTCCTCGCGTGATCTTGGGGGAAATTCCCCTTTCCTTGGGCTCAATTCACTCTTTCGAAGCCATTCTGCAGTTGCGCGGCGACGAGCTCGCTACGCCCGAGGACCGCGGCACAATTAGCTCGCACGCGCTCCGGAAAAAACGCGCTTTGACTTGCCGCAGTCTGCCGCCAACATCACATCGGCGAATCACTGATCTAATCGCAACTTCACGCGAGTCACGCTGTGACTCACACATTTGCTCTTGCCCTCTTACATTGTGCTCAAAAATGCGTAAATCCCAGCTTCAACTACATCCAGTCGTTTCGATCATTAAAAACTTCGGGCTACAGCAAGTACATACACATCCTGGCCCGCCAAACATGGGCGCCGCTGACATTGCCGCATCCGCGCTAAATGCATCGCCGGCGTATTAGTGCGCCTGGCCGGAGCATCACGGAATCTGGTCAGATACTCATCTCGTTCTGGACCGGCATAATTTGAGCGCAATCGGTGGGTGAGGTTTGACTTTGTGTGTGTCGCTTTTACCCTCCCCGCGCGAGGACGAATTTATTCTCCACCAAGTTCTCATCGGCCTAGAGCGATAGGGAGGGCCCAATCAACGAGAAATTTATCAACCAAAATAACGGCCTTTCCTAATTGGTCTCCGCCAAAACCTTCAGATCCGCGCTTCTCGCAAATTCGGAGACCCAATTTACGAGAAGGCAGCCGACGGCGACCCAGGACGGCTTGCGAAATGCTGAGGTTCTCCCGATATTTCACCGCCATTCACTATCCCACTCTTATTATTCAATTTGACAGGTAACGTCGTCGGCCCTTCCCAAGTTGAACTAACCCAAATTTCTCAAAGATCTAGTCCTCAGGCAAGGCGGCCTTTCCGATGGTCGGTCTTCTTCCATCTCTTCTCTTTCGACTGCCGCTTAACACGGGGGTTGAGATAGAAGGTAAGCCTACGCTCCGAAGTTCGTGATTAAATACTAACCAAACCCCAACCCTCTTCTCCCTCCATTCTTCCTGTCGATCATTAGACATCCGAGCGGCATTTTCGTTCCGTTTCAGTGCAGTAGTCGGCAACCCACGATATACCGTACAGTCCTACGAACGTGCCGTATAAAGATAATCCCTCTCGAACGCGCACAGCTCACACAGCTTGGCCATGCGGTACGGGGCGCCGTGACGCCAATCCCCCAGATTTCCAGGAACCAGGGTTAAGGAGGGTATACGAATCGCAACAAAACTAACTCGAGCCCGACTTCAAGTTGAGACTCTTGACTCCCCCACCCAGTTTTAACTGAAACTCAATTTCCCTCAGCCCCGCTCTCTCGTGTGGAACAAAAGATAAAAAGACGGTTGGGCCGAAGGCGGTCTCCCTTGAGTAGTCTAGCCCCGCGCGCTGAACTAACCCCCTGGTTTATAACCTCACGTAACTTCGCGTAGCCCTCCGCCGTGGACGGCCGGAATGAATTGGTAAGTAACAAAGAATTTTGACTATCCCATTTAGCACACCACAAAGGGTTATAAAGAACCTCGGAATTCAAACAAGACATCTACTCATTGCAATGGGTCTCTTACACGCTTTACCCCTGCTCCTCATCACTCAATGCGTGCTTTCGAGCACTTCGGTCGTGCACGAGAGCATTGCTAATGTTCCATCGGGGTTCAATCCGTCGGGCACCCCGTCCACTACCCAAGAGATCAAGCTGTTTATCGCGCTTGTGCAGTCCAACATCGCCGGACTTGCGAAGGTGGTCGATGCAGTATCTACTCCTTCCAGCCCGTCGTATGGACAGCACCTCACTGCTGCACAAGTGAGTCTCGTTCGAATGTGTTGTTCCAGTCTAACGTTAACGATCTACCCAAGGTGGCCGAATATGTCAAGCCAGCCGCGGCCTCGCTGTCGACCGTCACGGATTGGGTCAGCCCCAGTGTTACATCCGTGAAACCCTTCTCCCCCGCCGGCGATATTCTGCAAATTTCCCTCACCGTGAAGCAGGCAGAAGGATTATTCAATACGAAGTTCGGCACATGCACGCGTTCTGCCGATGGGCAGGAGGTGATCCGAGCGTTGAACTACTCCTTGCCCGCCACTGTGCAGCAGTATATCCTCCATGTTCATCCGATTATCGCTTTCACGCCCCCTCCCTATCGTACGGCTAAGGACACTGCGTACAAGCGCAAGTTGCCCCTCGACCGTAGACAGCTTGCACCTTGCGAGGATATTGTTAGCCCGGTGAGTCTTGTGTGTTCGTCGTATTCGTTGAGCTAATTCCATCAACGTCTAGCCATGCCTCCAAGAATTTTATGGCCTCCGAAACAAAACAATTTCTGGCTCGTTGACCAACACTCTCGGTGTTCAAGGATACAACTCTCCTGGGCTTGGCGCGAGTTATTTCTTTCTCTCTCAAGTCTTTCAAACTGAGCGGTGCAATTTAACGCAGGAATACGCCAACATCAACGATCTCGCGGTAACCACAATCCATAGTTCTCACAGCAAAGCACTCACACTCCTTTCTCAGGCCTTCCTCAACGAATTTAGGCCCGATATCGCTGGAAACACCTTTACACTCACTCCCTTGAACGGTGCCCAGAACCTGCAGGACAACAGCGGTGGATTGGAGGGTCAAATTGATATTCAATCCACCGTCGGCGTGGCCGGCGATGTCCCGACGACGTATCTCTTGGACACGCCGAACACCGATGCCGCGACTTCGTACATGGTTCGTCTACTCGTTAATTCCTCTTTGCATCATTGAGACTAGGCCAGGATACCATCAACTGGCTTCTGACTCAAGAGGATCCGCCGACCGTTTTCACTACAAGTTATGGAAACTTCGAGTCTGACCTCTCACAGAGCGTTGCAACGTGAGTGCCTTCGAACCTCTGGTGTAATTGTTCTTATCTGCGTGCGTCCACCTTTTTAGGTCCATTTGCAATGGCTACATGCAGGTGGCCGCACTGGGTACACCTTCCTCTTTCGCTTCCTCCGTTCCTGCTTTAATCACCCATTTGTTAGGTATCTCGATGATATTTGCGTCCGGCGACAGTAAGTGCCTCAATTCTCTCCTTTCGCCCCGGGCTTCTAACTTATGAACTCTTCAATAGGCGGCGCGGCCAACAACCAGAAGACTTGCACGTCATTTGTACCAATGTTCCCGCCGAGCTGCCCATAGTATGTCGCCTGTCACCACGCAGGTACTTTCACCTATTCTCATATAGCGTCACGTCCGTGGGAGGGACATTTTTCCAACCACCTACGGCTTTCACATCTTCCTCGGGTGGATTTTCCAATTATTTCCCTATCCCGAGCTGGCAGGCGACAGACGTAGCAGCCTATCTCGCAACCATTGGAGACGAAAACTCCGGGCTCTACAATCCCGCTGGAAGAGGTTTCCCCGACGTCGCGTCTGAGTTCGAAGTGTATATCGTTAATGGTTCGTTTAGCCAACATTTCCCTGCCTTTTCATTTCTGATTGAGTTCTTGGTGGTTTATAGCCGGAGGTGTATGTGCTCTTGGACCCTCACTTTAACATGCTTATTGACTTTGCACTTAAAGGTCACCAGTATCGGGGGCACTAGCTGTGCCAGCCCAATCTTCGCTAGCTTCATCGCATTCGTCAATGATCGACTTATCGCTGCCAACAAACCTGTGCTTGGTTTCCTTAATCCTCTCCTGTATAGCACAGGGAAGGGAGGGCTGGATGATGTTACCGTCGGTTCGTATTTTTGTGTTGAGCTGGAGGGAATTGCGTCTCACTGACTACTTTTATTTCAGGCGGAAGCTCAGGATGTGGTAGCGCAGTGTGAGTAGTTTTTTTCCCCTGTACGAACGCCGTAAATTAACGAGGGGCGTTTCAGCGGTTGGCCCGCCACTACGGGTTGGGACGCTGTGACTGGACTGGGAACTCCGGACTTCCCTGGGATGTTACAGGCTTTGGGGATCTGAAATGGGGGCGTAAATTCAAAGCTTCTTGGTCTTTTATGTAATGTCGTCCGCAAGATATTGAATAGAACAGTGGTTTGATTGCACAAACAGAAACAGTAGAAAGAGAGGACACCCTGCCTTCGAATTTTATTTACATGATGCCTAACGTTGTGAATGAATACACGCACATGATAAACCGTTTTCAACACCGCCAAAGTCCCGAGTTAGTTGTCGGGCAAGCACTGGTAGTACCAGGCGTTGATTTCGGTGCAAGTGTGGTCGGCTGTACAGGCTGGCGAAAAGGAATACGTGTCAGTGGCCCTGTGGAACCGCAACTCAACGAACCAGTGGGCCCCTCATAATCGATCCCTCCACACTGGCTCAGAGGGGAAGTCTGTCCTGCCACGAACGCGGCCGACAACGCCAAAATGAGGAACGACAAAGAGCGCACCATGTTTTTGCACGAGGGTATCTAGATTGGAGCCACTCTTTATACGTGCGAGACGAGGCTTCATAAAAACCGGCGGGCCCAGAGCCGCAGACCGGACTATTGTCGCTGAACTATCGGCTACACGTACTTGAGCACGAGGACCCCCCTGGACGATAGAAATCGACATGAAGCACTAGGGATGAACTTTAGACCGAGGTCCCATGGTTTAAATATGGGAGTAAAGCGGGCTTCTCCTCACTGGGAGTAAAGCGGGCGTCTCCTCTCTCGATTTTCTGGTTATGCGAAGGTGAAGGGTCGGTGGTTTTATCGGTGAAATAAGCTTGTTTCCTCGAATGGAATATACGATATCGGCTTCATTCCCTCTCCAAAACGATCCTTCGACGTGCTGTTCAATTTCAACGACCCGTGCTACCGTTTGCCGAGCCAGGAAGAAGATCGTATTACTACAGTCCCGAGAATGTACCGTATTTCAGCCCGAGAATACAGCAAACGCACCTACCACCTACCCATATAATCCCCGGACAGCCCCACCCATCCCTCTGGGCCAAGCACTTGAGCCCAGGTGTCCAAATCGGGTTAGGGATTTGGGGCCATTTTAATGAAAGCTGGCCAGAGATTTTGTAGATAATCAAGCAGCTTCCGTTACTCCTTTGGGCCAACTTCTTTTCGCCTCTAGGGCCCAGGTCGACAAATGGGGACAGCCAACGAGTCATTTTGGAGCGGATTAACTGGAATAAGTCATCTGGAAGCAGATTCCGGGAAAAACTCAATCACAGTGTCAGAGATGTCCGGGCGCCTTTTCCGTTTCCTGTTATTGTGTGCCTCAGGCATGACCCGCAGTGGGTTGCAATCAGTGAACGGCCCTCAGCCGTTCACCTACTGCAATACTTCGATATTGGCCTTTGTCAGGAACCAACGTTCCCAATGTTGAACCGCTTGCCGGTTGTGTCTCAACCTTGGTCTCAACCCTTTTTTTATGTGAGGTCACTAATTGGTTGTGACAGTCTTGCACCTGGTTTACAGCCAGTTTATTCTTGGCCAGTCGCTTGTTGCATTGCTCAGATGCCGCTCTAAAAATAAGTTGCCAAAGATAACTTTTGGAGGGACCATGTGTTTGATGGGGAAAAAAAAAGTGGCTATGCCCACCCGCATCATTCAGACGAGTGCTCATGATCAGCCAAGTCCTTTTAAGGCCTCTGAGTTGCAAGGAATCTGGTGGGTGGCCATTGATGAAAAATGTGTAGCAGAGGGAGTAGAACCCAAGTCCAAAATTTGGGGTTGATTGGATAACATCTAGCTTCACACCAAATTTTTGCAACACCCTCCCTTGGCACGACCTAGATATTACTAGGTAAGGACCTCGGCAGGTGGCGGTATTTTGAACAAATTTCGATAAAAATCAGCTATCGAGTCGGGAAGCTGCAAACGGGCTCAGCAATGAAATACGGTTCAAGATTCAGACTTACAGACGGAAAATACGCCTGGTGATGTTCTGCGTTAGCCGTGGGTTTAGCGCGTGAGTACTTTGATTGATTCCCGAAATAAGTGTACAACGGCCAGACTGACGCGTCCCCGAAATTGGCGAGGTGGGTCGAATCAGACCAAAACATGTACGCAGCTATGATAGTTTCCAAATACGGCTGCGCTGTCTGAGGTAACGAAGAGTGCTCTTTCAGCATGGAGGGTGAAGTGTAGATCTCGCCGTGGAGGAGTTCGTGCCCCGCTGGAAGTGGTGGAAGACCGTTGACATCCAAAGTAATATTGATATCGTTCATATGGACATCAGGGTTGTCGGGGTCGTAGTTTGGATCCCACCGATATTGGAAAGGAGTTAGATGGAATTTTTCGAAGTCCGGACTTTGGAATGTCTCGATCATGACATCGAGAAGGGGCCGGTAGAGAATTCCAGACACTTCAAACTCTGCAGCCTCCGCCTCCGGTACACAGACTTTGGGCGCAGGAAGCTTGAGTTTGACAGACCCGACCGACCATCCGCTCGGTGGCTGTCCGGGAAGGGCGTCTGCTTCAGTGTCGAGGCGTTTGTTCTCGCGAGCAGCACTGAATCCTTCTAAATGCTGGGGATCGAAATCCTCATGCAGAATCACATTATTCACGAGGGAGTCGAGCTCTGCGATGGATTTCTGATTGGAACCCATATGGAACCAACTCATCAATCGTGCGACAGTCGCGTTCAAGAAAGGAAACCACGGGTCGGTAGACGAGGGATTAGTGGATTCTGTGGTAGGGCGTGGTGTAGCAGTTGGGGTCAAGAGGTCCGATGAACGGCAGAGGTCGTCAAGGCAGATAGATTCCTCTGGGTCGTGTGTGGGACGATTAGGAAACACCTTATACACGCCGTACGCATTAGGTTCTGTTTGTACCCATTTTCGAGGAGTGTTAGAGGGTGTAGAATCAGGGGCAAGGTCTGGTTCGGGGTCAGGGATGGAGGTAGGTGGCGGTACTGGAGTCGGCGGGTCAGGCGGGTCATCGCGGTATCGAGCAGGAAGTCGGACACGGCGACGGGGGCGTCTGCCCGGGCCAGAAGGTAATGGACTAGGTGGACGTGTAATTTCGGGAGGCTCCTGTGGAATATTAGAGTTGTCTGGGTACGAGTACAACTTATTTTCACCTCTTCCACAATATTTTGCTGTGCGGCCAAATTTGTAGCCTCCAATTCGGCGACCTGAGCCATTTGAGCGACATGGGTTGCAGCAGCATGTTCTGCGGAGTTCTGAATACGTTCGCTCTTTTTTTTGCATGCGCTAAGATGCCTGCCCATGCCTTTCGATCCGCGCACCAGAACCTGACAAAATTCGCACTTGGGCATAACAAGGCAGAGAATAAATAAAAGCAGAAGAAGACGATTCATTCAGAGGAAGGAGCACAGTATTAAATGATTAGCTGCCAAGAATCGCGTCGAGCGCGACGAAGAAGAACAAGATTTTGCGAGGCGGTGGTATATACACCCGTACGATCGACTATCACTGTGACGCGGCGAGGCTGGCCAAATAGGGTGCAGTTGGGGAAGGGACTCGCAAGATCGTTCAAGCGACGGGATGCGCTTGGGAGGGTCTCTCAAGACGCGCTCAAGCCTTGGATGCGCCTTGAATGTCGCGTCCGAGCCTTGGTCACACTTGTGACTTCCTTGCCGGGCCTTGCCGAAGTCACCGGGCCTTAGACGTTTTCGACACTTTTGGTGATGGTGCTGACATCGGTGGCCCTGTGTGGACGCGGGTCGGTACACCCTGTCGGCACAGGTCGGCACAGGTCGGCGTATGGACAGGGTGTGGCGACGCACACCACACGGGTGACGGGTCGGCAGGTGTCGGCAGGGTCTGTCGACGTGTGTCGACGGCTCGCCTGAACGCAGTGAATCAGATGTACGACGCACGAGTACGAGTGGTCCACGTGGACCGTGCCGTGCTGTCCTCAGTCCGTTCTACCACATCCGCCCGGTCCCTGGTCATGTTGCCGGTCTGGAAACTGGTGCCCATCTCCGTCCTCCTCATGTTAACCACATCGTCGCCTTCGGCGTCTGGCGCACACGGAAATGGCCCACAAACGGGAAAATACAAGATGTTTGCATTTACGACTAGCACTACGTCACAAAATGTTCCTCAAGCGAGACACAGTGCTACTCGATATGCAGGAGGACGTCCAACCCACGATTGTTTGATTAAATCTGCCCGAGGTTCAATTGAAGGTTGGTTCATCTCGAACAATCCCCAGCAAATCTAATAATTTTAGAGGTGTTGGAACAGTTGTGGAATCAAACCTTGCCGGCCTTTGGGAAGCAGCGGGATGTTACCCGACATTATCGCTTGATCCTCGGAGGGCGGGTTGCATTTGGATGCTGTCACGGTGAGTCGGCCACCAGCGATTTGAAATTTTGGTCCCCGCGTTTTTCCTTTTTCCGCGTTTTCGCATCGTACACCAAACTCATTCGGTGCTCCCTGGGCCGGGGTGGACATGAACTGTAGCCGAAACTGATCTAGCGGTCAAATTTTGTCAGGACTCCCATTAGGCCTTCAGCCATATTATCGGGGGTTCTGTTGTGCCGTGGCGGCGTTTACAATGGCACAATCAGATTGTCAGACAACTTCCATGTCGCCCGAAATTTTGCGAAGGGGCGGGTTTCACGGACTCGGATGACCTGAAATTCGCCGGTGTGTACGCCTCCTAAAAGAGAACGTTATAATTGAGTCACTATCTGTCACAGCGGGCCATCCGTTACTTTTCTGCATCTTATGTCTTTCTCTCATCAGCCAGACTCTGCGTCCTTACCTTTATCCGATGTTGTGGCCTTTAATGCGCAGACAAACCCTCAGGCGCCGCTCTATGTATATGCGAGACCTGCTCCATCTGCCGAGGTCGTTACTATCACACACCTTGAATTCGCGCGCGCCACTCACCGTGCCGCACAAATCCTCCGGCCGAACCGCGAGGGCTCAGATGGAGAGGTAGTAGCTATTATTGCACTTTCAGATAATGTGTTGTATCAAGCCGTTGTCGTTGGTCTTGTCACTGCTCACTTAATTGTGGGTCCTTCACCTTAATCCCTTCCATTCCCGATTTTCATTGATCCCGAGTAGCCGTTCCCCATTTCCCCTCGTAATTCGCCTGCTGCAGTTGTACGATTGCTGCGAAAGACATCGTGCCATCGCCTGGTTTCAACTTGCGTAACCCTCGCGCACCTCATTGCAGGCATTCTCCAAGCGTTGCGCCAGGAAGATCCAAAGTTTAGTCTGAAGGTTGAAGAAATTCCATCGCTTATGCAAGTTTACCCCAACCTCGGCGCCGAAACACAAGCGAGCCCGTTTGAATCTTATGTCGCTCGGACCGCCCGGCCTTCACTCGATGCCATTGCCATGTATTTGCATTCCTCTGGAAGCACCGGCTTTCCGAAAGCTATTCCCCAGACGCACCGGATTCTGATCCAATGGGCATCCTTCGGTACTTCATCTTTTCTCTCAGCCTACAGGTCTTGATTCTCCCCACTCCATAGCTGCAATCACCGATCTCCGTGACCATATCCAGCAACCCGTCGCGTCAATGGCATGTCCGGCCTTCCATCTCGCTGGAACTTTCTGTCAGCTCCTGCAACCTATCTATGGCGGTGTCGTGGTTGCTCTCTATCCTCCCATCGCAACCGCCCCCCACGAGCTGCCGGTAATGCCTTCACCCGATAACATTATTGAATACGGTCGTAGGACAAATTGTAAATCGATAATGATTTTCCCAACGTTCCTGATCTTGTGGGCGAAGTCCCCGGACGCCATAGCATACCTGAAAACGCTCGATTTCGTCGTGAGTTGAATTTTTTTTTTTGCTCCATCTTTTCCTTGAACATTTTCAAGGGCTGTTCGGGTGGTTCAGTCCCTCCGCGGGTCGGTGACACACTAGCGAACGCTGGCGTCAAGCTACGCGCATTGTACGCCGGCACGGAGTTCGGCGCGCTCAGCATTTTGGTACCACAACGAGGAGATGAAGCTGAATGGGAGTGGATACAGTTCTGCGACAAGATCAAGCTGCGCTGGGCACCACAGGGCGATGGCATATACGAGTGCCAAATTATCGTGTGTCTTCTTCACATCTGGCTGATCCAGAATTTCATATGACGGCGCAGAACTCGGAGCATCATAATGTCTGTGTTGAAAACTTGAATGACGTGCGGGGCTACGCGACGTCGGATTTGTGGGTGAATCACCCCGAAAAGAAACACCTGTGTAAGATGTACGTTGGTTGATCCATTGTATATTTGATGACTGACCATGGAGTAGTGTTGGACGTATAGACGACGTGATCGTACACAGTTCGGCGGAGAAAACTGTCCCTGCGCCCATGGAAGGCATCGTGATGAGCAGCCCGCTGTAAGCCTCATTTCAACTGAGGACTGAAGTATCGTGACCGAACTCAGCAATCAAAAACAGGGTAGCGGGCACTGTGATGTTTGGACGCGACCGCGACCAAGCTGGGATTCTCATCGAACCAGCTCTAGCAATGCAAATTGATGTTGCCGACGCTACACAGGTAGTTGAACTTCGCAATAAACTCTGGTACATTCCTCAATTCCAGAGTATTCCCCCGCTCAAATAAATGAAAGGCCAATAATTGAGGACGCTAACGCAATGGCACCAGCGTTTAGCCGAATTTTCAAAGAGATGATTCTATTCACCTCGCCCACTAAGCCGTTGCCTAGAGCAGGGAAGGGAACAGTGTTGAGAAAGGCCGCGCTAAACGTTTACGCGGCCGATATTGATTCTTTGTGCGCATGCTATTTTACTTCCAAAGTTCCAAGTTGCTGATGATTTATAGATACGACGTGGTCGCCGAGAAAACCAATATCGTTGACAGAATCAAGCCGCCTTCCGTTTGGGAACTTGAGACCATCCAACCGTGGCTCCTCAAACTCGCCACTGACCTATCCGACAAGTTTAATATATTTCCCGAAGTGGATCTTTTCCAGCAAGGATTCGATAGGTCAGATTCCCCTTCATTCTTCCGACACTATGGGCTGATTCTGTAAGATTAGTTTGAACGCGACCTTCCTACGTCTCCGTATTCTTGGCGCTCTGCGATCCGCCAAAGATGCAGCCGTTCAAAAGGCAGCTGCAGGTGTCACGCAAAACCTCATCTATTCCTATCCAACTGTCGTACAGTTGTCTATCTTCCTCGCGAGTCTTATTTCTGGCAGACTCGACGGCAGCACCGTGGATCTCAAGACAGCAATAGAGGCGATGATAGCGAAGTACACAACAGATCGCAGTCCCCTGGTTTCAGACAGCCCCAAGCTGGCGGGCCACTCGGTTGTCTTGCTGACTGGATCCACGGGGAGTCTCGGATCCCAGATCCTTGCATCACTCATAAAGGACGACAGAGTCAAGAGGATCTATGCATTCAACCGGCCATCCGAGCGGGCGCTAACCTCATCGGAACGACACCGTGCCGTATTCGAGGATAGAGGGTTGGACACCAGTCTCCTGTCGTCTCCTAAGCTTTCGTTTGTCGAAGGACAGACTTATGAGAAGGACCTCGGAGTGGCGGTCAATCTATATAATAAGGTTACCTTCAAATCCATGCTCTTTTTTCTCATTATTTATGATTTACCTCGGCAGATTCGCGATTCAGTAACAGCGATTATCCATACCGCATGGATGATCGATTTCAACAAGGCACTCAGTTCGTTCGAGCCCCACATCCGTGGCACACGGAACCTCATCGATTTTGTTCTCATTTGTCCATGCGCGCCACGATTCGTGTTCACCTCGTCAATCTCGGCTGCGCTTGCTTGGGATCGTGCGCTCGGCGCATGTCAAGAGGAACTGACTGACCTGGGAGGGGATGTCAGCGCGACCACCGGCTATGGGCAGAGCAAGTTTGTTGCGGAGCATGTGCGTCGCTGTCCAATTGTTCGTCAGCATCTCATTATTTTTCTAGATTCTGGGCAAGAGCGGTTTGCATGCAGCCATTATTCGAATCGGACAGGTATGTGGTGCGCCACCGCAGGGTGCGTGGGCGACCAGCGACTGGTTCCCCATCCTAGTCAAGACGGGTCTCACTCTGGGTTATCTTCCCCTGGCCGATGGCGTAAGGCTCGGTCCGCCAGCGTCGAAGAGCGTCTGACATTTTTTGAAGGTTATCTCTTGGATGGATTTCAATGTGGTTTCCAAAGCGGTCCTCGACGTCTCCTTTTCTGCTGTGGGGTCGGAGGCCTCCGTCTTCAATCTCGTCCATCCTCGGCCTGTCCCCTGGAACTTTGTTATAAATGGCATCCAATCCGAGATTCTTAAAAAGACCAAGTTCTCGGCAACCCAACTTGTGACATTCCAGGAATGGTGTGCGCATCTGGATGTTGCAATGGTTGAAGCCGGCGTCAATGCCAAGGAAGAACTCGTCAGTCCTCCCATTCGTTTGCGTCGGCGACAGTCTTGGATTAATTACTGATTCAACACAATCTCGATGTATTTGACGGGCTTGACTTCGACTGACTCCTGAGCTTGTCCATTCTCCTCGCACTCACCCATCTATCGCTCAGCACCGTTCTGAATCCGGACATCCTGTAAAATATCCTCAGTAGCCGCTCCCGCATCCGCCTTTTGATCGTTCCGTTCGATGGAGACGAGACCGGTGCCCTGTGGATATGCCGAAGTCATTGTCCTTGCCAGGTTGGTTATGGCGGTGGATCCTGACTACTACAAATACTGAGAAGCGGACGCCCATGACGGTAATGATATCCGGGTGAGAGCAGAGCGATTCATTCCTCGCAAAATAGGGGAAGTCAAAGTTAAGTTTCCGGAGGCGATTCACCGGTCGATTCAGATGTGATTCATGATTGGATTCAGAAGTCAGAATCCATCATGAAGCGACATCAACTTTGACCCCCCCGATTCGGGTGTTGATTCTGGGGACGATTCTCCAAGAGATTTGGGCCACTTAACTAGTTTTGCTCTACAGTCATAATATTTTAAACAAATTCAATTTCGAAGGGTTTATGTAACTTCTCTGTCATCTTGTCTTGATCGCCGACGTGAATTTTCTCTGTGCTCATGCCCCGCCTTTCTTCGCGCCAGCGGCGGGCTCGGGACATAGTCAAAACCTTCCTCGATCATCACACTACTCGTCTCGAAAATGCTTTGCGCCGGAAGAAAAAAAACCCACCGCGCATTTGAGCGGGCTGGCCTTACCGCACCGGAGAGCGAAGTGCTGACCACTTTTGCGCCTCTGGAACCCATGGACCCTATTTTCGACACCTTATCCATCAGCATGACATCTAGCTCGGATTCCGGGGACTCTTCCCCCAGTTCTTTGATCGCCTCGGACCTCTCCAGCACGTCTGACAGCACCGACCTCTGGTCTAATATCCTTGGCTCGGATTGGCGACGGTCTTCGTCAAGTTCTTCTAATTCCCTCACAGACTCCACCTCCCTCTTCAGCTCAGACAGCGATGACAGTATGCCAGACTTGCACCCGGCTGGATATCCCGATTCGGACGAGGACGAGGATGTCAGTTCTGACAGCACGTCTGACAGCGATACTTCCAGCTCATCGGGTGCTGATGGAGATGACGAGGAGGACTGGCTAGATGACATGATACAGAATGGCGAGGAACTTACAGACCGTCGCTCGAATAATCCCCTGAGATGGGTGCGACACAATCTCGAGGAAATGTACACCGAGCGTTACGAGATGCCACGCGACAACTTTCCCCATGTCCCCGGCCCTGCCTTCATCCGACATGTCCTCGACACCTTGAAGGACACCCGCTCAGACTTGTTCCGTCAGGAACTGCGTGTATCCCCGCTCACTTTCGACAAACTTGTCGCGAGGATTGCCGGAGATCCCGTCTTCGCAAACGACTCCCCGAATGCGCAGATGCCTGTCGAGGATCAGCTAGCCATCGTGTTATTTCGTTTTGGGCACTCAGGCAATGCAGCCGGCCTTCAGAAGGTCGCAAACTGGGCTGGCGTCGGGAAAGGGACCATCACAGTAGTGACGCGCCGTGTCATGACGGCTATCCTCCGTCCTGATTTCATGGCGGAGGCTGTTCGGATGCCAACAGCCGAGGAGAAAGAAAAGGCCAAGGCCTGGGTCGAGGCGCATTCGTGCAAGGCATGGCGTGACGGATGGTGTATGGTAGACGGTACACTGGTGGCTCTATTTGACAGACCATTTTGGTTTGGCGAGAGTTATTTTGATCGTAAATGCAATTATTCGCTCAATGTACAAGTGCGTTACTTCCACTTTTGCAAACATCATGGGCGCTCACTCTGACTATCTTGCGGCTAGGTTGTATCCCTTCCAAATCTTCGTATCATAGACTTCGGTTATGGCTTTACCGGCAGTGCGCACGACTCGACTGCGTGGGAGGGAACACGTCTTGCTCAAGAGCGCGAGACCTTGCTCGAGGATGATGAATTTATTTGGGCCGACTCAGCGTACACTGTATGATTAATTATTTCACAATATCAGACATGTCCTCAGTATCAATGACAGCTCGAAAAGTGGATGATATCCCCGTTCAAGAAGCCGTTCAGTCTCCTCGAGGGAAACGAGGAGTTTAATAACCATGTTTCCATGGTCCGTATCCGCTCGGAACATGCTATTGGATTTTTTAAAGGCCGGTTCCAATCAATGAAGGGGCTACGCGTCAATATCAAGGACGAGAAGACACACAGATTTGCGACGTACTGGATCGCTGCCTGCATTGGCATTCATGCTTTTGCAATGCAATGTGAAGAGCAGGAGCGGGGTGCAGACAGTGATGACGAAGCTGTAATGGCAGATCCCTTCATTAATGAAGGGCTTTCGTCGACCTCCGAATCTGAGGAAAACACTGGACTAGCACAGAATGGCACCCGAGTCCATGTGGGGAAAGCCAAACGGGAGGAGCTTAAACGGCGTCTATTCAAGGCGAAGGCAAGACGGAACCGACACCGTGAACGAAGGCAGCGACAGGAGCTCGGTATGAGTAGTGACAATGGGCAGGAATAGCCAGTAGAGTAACGTCAGTAGTGTGGGTAAATGTTATAGAAAAATGAGCGTAAGGTGGAAGCGAGTATAGCAAGTAACGACAGTAGCCAGTAGGTGGAGGGAATGTCAGGGAAGTCAGGGTATCTAATACGCAAGCCGAATTTATTTATGAGCCGTCACCAAAGGAGTTGGAAAGAGAATTGAAGTCGAAATTGCTGTAGTCTAGCTGCGAAGTCGAAGGGCCTGCCACCGCGTTCCCGGCGAAGCTGTCGAGGTCGGTGTAGTCGGGCTCCGAGGCTGCATAGCGAGATGAGTTTGACGAGGCATGAGAAGAGCGGGAACCGAAGAAGCTGGCAGCGTGGGAGGTGGATGACTGTAGGTCCGGTCTGGCCGCTTGCATGTGTCGCTCATGGCTTTGAATGAGCTTGAGCTCCTTGATACGAAGCTTCGCCAGCTCCTTCTCTCTCTTTCCCTTCTTCTCCTCCCTCTTCCTCTCCTCACGCTTTTCAAGATACCGCCCCCTTGACTCCGTAGCCTTCATCTGCTGGCGTGTGCGCAGGGTCGCCAAATCCAGCTCCTTCTGGCGTGTCCTCTCGTCCTCCTTTGCAATCTCCGCAAACTCAGCAACCTTCGTCCTCTTCGTGAGCTTCGGAGCAGCAGCAGGGGCAGGCACAGCGGGTTTCGACGTCCCCGGCTTGGCAAAGGTTTTACGGTGGGTCTTTCTGCCTTTTGATTTGGCTTTGGGCTCGTCCCCATCGTTGTTGTCGTCAGCCGTGTCCTGTGCGTGCTGTAGACCCATGTCATCGTCGCTATCGTTGTCCGGAGTGGGGATATGAGGTGCCGAGTCTGCGATGTCTGACGAGGGCCCATAGTCGTCTCCGCTGCCCGCAGCTGCGCCATCATCTTCCATGTCGTTGAAGGTGCGCTTGCGGGCCTCGGGCTCGGGTGTATGGCCAGGAGTGTGCTCCCAGTCGTCGTACGGGATGCTGGAGACGCTGTGATTGTCTGTGTCATCTTTCTCATCCTCGTTTGCAGACGTCTCCTCTGGTAAGATGACTCCGGATGCGACTGGGGTGCTGCTGTGCCCAAGACCGGTAGGAACAAGATTCGGCCGCTGGCCGATGAGTTCGCGCATCTCAAAGAACCAAGGGCATTTCTTGGAGATCTCGGCTGCCGTGACGACGCGCATTAGTTCGCGCAGTGAATGTTTGGAGGACAGTACGTACCCCACTTTGTCGTAAATGTGTTTGTGGCATTCATGTTGATCTGGGACGCACTCGTTATCCCTGCCCCGGTCTCCCCCATCTCCTTATTGTACTTCCGAGTGATCTTTGCCATCCTACGAAGACGGGTGAGCGATAGCTACAGCACACATAAGTAAGTCTCTTACGCGCCGAGTCTGTTTTTATCTTGTTCGCAAAGAACCGCTTCTGTTTAGGAGTTGTACAAGCTGCAATGGCGTCCTTGAATTTGTCCATCTCTCCGAAGAGCAGCACAGCCAGCTCCCAAAGTGCGTGGGTCTTGGGTGTGCCTCCGCCGTTTTTGGTTGAAGCATTCGGGCCGCAGGGGGGAACAGCGACCTCTTGATGTCCTTGTTCTCGCCAATGAGCGCGACAAGTGTGACACTGAGGTCGTTGTCTTTCCAGCTGCAAAAAATAGATGAGTACGTGATAAATTTGGTCTCGGAGTGCAGCCTACTCAACGTCGAGCGCAGTATTTTCCGGGGCCTCGACATCCCCGTCTTCGTCGTCATCTGCGCTGTCATCACTACTGTCGGAGTCCGCACTTTTTTTCTTTCGCATCGCCTTCAGCTTCTCGGTCGGGAACTTCTTACGGCCGGGCAGTTTGGAAGCAGGAGCTTTAGGGGCAGATTTAGGGGCAGATTTAGGAGCAGGAGCATCGGCATTTTTCTTGCGACCCATCGGTACGAGCGGTGTGTTTTTAGAGGAGAAGAGTTTCAAAATATATTTATTTATATTTAATTTTATCTGATGACGGAGGATAACTTGGGATAACTGCTGGGGCCTAAGATGCGAGGTGATTCTCGAAGCGATTCAGAGGCGATTCAGATGCTGTTGCTCCTCCGGAGTAGCAACGACGATTCAGGTCGATTCACTTTTTTGATGGATTCTCGGTCGATTCTGATGTCCTGAATCGATGTCTGAATCGACATCTGAATCGACCTGTGAATCGCCTCCGGAAACTAACTTTGACTTCCCCTAATGCGCACGGAGATTGAATGCGAGTTCAACTCCGTACCTAAATACCGTGTCGCAGTGGATGTTTTCTGTATGGATAACCTTGGTCGATATCTATGATGACTCGGACTCTGTGTGGCTCAAGAACGACCGGCTTGTCCTGTCGCTCGAATTTCCGGCTCCCCGCATATCAGATGACCTGGGTCACTGCGTCCAGTATATCAACACTGCTATTAAGCCCGGTTCTATGAAACTAGCTGACTGAGGATTTCAGTTTAAATTTCAGACCGACTTGATACTTTGAGTTTCAAAAAGCACGTCAAGTTTCCCTAAATTTGGTAATCTCGAGTGTGCCCACCAATTTGGTAACAAATCTACTGCCACGAGGGGTACAGCATCTTAAATTCCGTCCCACCATTCACTATGCCTGTGTTTCTTCCGTTCTGTTCCTCTCGTCTCGTGTCCGTATCGCTTGTTCTCCAGAGAGTCGATTATGTGATTATATTTTGGACAAAATGCAATGTAAAAATGAGAGTTGAAGTCCGATGAATGACTAGTATTAAGTGCTGTATTATATATTGTCCTTCCCTGCTTCAGCGTGTTCACTATTGCTCCCACAGGCGCCCCTCCAATTCCGTACACTGCACCAACAGCTGGGCAAGCGTGTCCCGCTCACATGCCTCCCGGATGAACGCACTCTACTCGGCGTATTAATCAGCACTGTTTGGATGGTACATGGGAGAAGAAACGCACGTCGAGCAACGGGCGGTATCCAAATTGTGCCACCGCCGGGTCGAAGCACATCTGGATGAACTGGTGGAATGCCGGCGTTTGCGACGCAATGAAAGAGAGCGGCGGCCACCGGCTGTCTTCTTGCTGATCTTGAAGTGAGGGACGTCGCCCAGCGGCCTTCTCCCACACGAGTGCCCCCAGTGCGCTGGCGTCACTGATGATGGAGAGTTAGTGTTCAAGAAGGACCCCGTCAATTTCACTCGGGCAAAGGGTTCAATCCGGACAGTCGGGACGTTGCGGGATGCCTCGACCACCCACACCCACTATTCGAACTTTTAAAACAGGAGGTTAGACCTCTCTTGGCATATGAGAGTGAGCCTCATTTGAACGACTCTTTGCATTCCGACTGACGTACTTGTACTTGACAGTTGAAGCCTGGGTATGGAGCCAGAAGTGGGATTCTGCGATTCAGCAAGAGTTGGGTCGGTACCTGTACAATGTCGACTTGCGACCATCCATCCTTCCACGTGGAGATCCATCCATGGCCGCGCCAACGACATCGATTCAAGTCGTTCTGAAGTGGAACGCAGAGGCTGATGTAGATGGCGAGAAGGTACTAAAACAGCGAAGGACGTCTGAAATTCGAATCGGTGGACGAGCTCGATTCAAACCACGGCTTCATAGTCCAATGTGAGAGCTCGGAGCAAATCTTACCGGTAAATAAGTACTTATTTATCGTTTTTAATCGAATTCTCGCCGTTAAACCCAGCTTTGCCAGCGCTATGCAACAGCTGAGCTTTCTTAAGGAGGGAAGATCCGCACTGGAAGTTGAGTCACTTTTGCAACAGTGGGCTTTAGTTAGTTCATATTGACAGCGGATTTTCTCCTCTTGATTATTTGACGTTCATTCTTCTGCCGCAGCGGAGATTTATTGAATCGATCCCTGATTTCCCTGAGAATAAAAATGCATTCAATCCGAATAGGTGTTGAGGTAGAGTGTGAGCGCTTTTCAACATTTGGGTCCCGCGACTTGGGTTGAAATTGCGGCCACCATCCATACGTACGTGCATGGGTCTTGATCAGCCGGCAGTCGAGAATGAAAAAACAGTTCTGTGTGCGATGCCCATTTTGATTATAACACAAACCGACCGCACACTGTGTTTTGGCTGATCTCATTCGTTGGTCGCGAACCTGACGGAATACGGACAAGCGTATTGAATTTACGTCGGTCATACCCAACTCGAGTACAAGACTGTTAACCATCTGCTTTAATTCCTTTACACCGCAACGAAGTTCCAAATCTGGTTTGCAGCTCCAGTGTATGTCTCGTAGGTGACCTAGGAGGGAGTTAACTCCGAGTACGATCGGAAATACACTTGTGTACCGGGGCAGAGGGGCCAGGCCAGGCGGTGAGTGCAGTACCGGAGAAATTGTCGATCATCCTGCCACAGAGCACTGAGTAAAACATAAACAGAGCTGGAATTGGTTGAACTCACGTGCCAGCTGTGGAATTGATGCATTTCAAGATGAAGATGGGGTCGCCCACCCCCGACGCTTGCACAAATTCGCTTATCGTGGTCCCCTGATAACCGATAAGAATGTTGGTGGAAGGCTGCGTCTGCTGCGAACTCAGCACGACGAATTGGGTGTCGTTCGAATTAAAGATTGGATCGAACGTCCACTGTCCCGAAGTGCTCAGATATGACAATAAGTACTTCGTACAAAATCATGGCTCTTACCATCTCGTTTCGAATAGTGGGAACTGCGCGGGGCATCGTGACTATGGGGCGAGCGGTGGGGTTGATGTCGTTCGCGAGATGCATAACGTTGCCTTGATAGTTGGCAATGAGAACTGCGGCTGGAAGGAAACAGATGGGGGCGACCATGGCTAGTTGGGGTGTATCTGCGCTCGAGCGTCCTTATAACTGTTTGCGTCGAGGTTTATGAATGTCACAGGTTGACAATGATGCCGAACTGACCGCAGGAAGCATGTTGAACGTCAAAATAGACAGATGAAGCCCAGCTGTAGCCAAAAGACCAAAGTACGGAAGGTAAATTCAGTCAGACATGAATTATTAATTCAGTCCTGGCCTGAGGCTTGATGATAATTCCTCCATTTCAGTTAAAGTCTAGGTCAAAGGAGACCAGCGACGGAGAAGCATCGGCAAGATGTGCCTTGATCTTCGATGGCCATTCAGTACGGTAGATATTGACGGGCGGCCGTTCAGTTGACAGTCGGATAACGATTGACGGATTCCGGTATTCCTGCTTTGACATCTTGCATCTTTCAGGGGAGTGTACGCCAGACTATGCTTCAAGAAAAAGCGGGGAAGCAGGGATTCCGGTGGGCGATCGTCAGACGTCCGGCGCCCCGCATGAGCTCCGCGTTCGCCGAAGGTTCATCGAAAAACAGTTCCCGGGGTTCCTGTTTATTTACGCAAAACTTGAGATCAGAAGCAAAAGAATTTGAGCGATTGAGCGGGTGTACGAAGGCAGAAGACAGCGAGGGAGATTAGGCGAAACGGTCTGCTAAAGCTTCCGACGACGACCAGCGAGCTTCCTGGTGGCAATGGCAGGTCGGTCACCACTGTCGCCAGACAGATTTTTCACCCACATCTCCTTGATACCAGGCCAAGCTCTAAATCAGGTGGGATCCGCAGACGGCGCCGCAACTCACGAATCCGGAGGACACGGCGACAGTCCGCCAAAATAGCACTGCACTGTAGCGGCCGCATTCCACCTGCCATGCCAGCATGACGGCGGAAGCAAAAGTTGAACGGCCCACCCGGCCCGCGATCACATCAATGACTGGGCACCGCCACATCCCGCTCTTGTCCCACTCTGACGCTCCGACGTCCGTCCATCTTATCTCCATTTGCACAAATGGAGGCAAGGCCAGATAGCGGTGTTGTGGGCATCCCAAAGAGGAAAATAATAAAATCCCAAAAAGGAAAAAAGGAGAAGAGGGAGAAGGAGAAGCAGGAGAAGAGAGACATCACTTTCGTTCTCTCAATTGCTGACTGTAGCTTTCTATATTTATTATCTTCACAACCATGCCAAAAAACTCGAAATCTGTGGACTTTGTCGAAGTTTCGAGGTGTGCGCATACTGGCCAACAATTCGTGAGAAATTGCCGTTTTGGGCGGTAAATCTCTGATTTTGCCGCCGAAGCTGTGCTCGTCTCATAGAGGGTCTTTTTGAGCGGCATTGCGGCAAAACTAAATAACATGTTGTCACGTCCCATCGCGCGTTCTGTGAGATGCCGCTGCAACATGGCTTTCATCTCATTGAGCTTCAGCCCTTTCAGGTCCCTCGACGCGCTTCTGATACCCCTCTGACCTCCAAATTTTACATCTCCAGTCGAGTCGGACTTGACTCTGCACCGGTATGTACCCGTCTATCCACTCCCGAGCTGCGATGCTCGAATCCGTAAATCTGCGGGCTTTGTTCCCCACCTATTGGGCTTTCGTTCCCCGTGTGATTGTCAGCAAATCCCGACATCCAGTTTGCGCGGCAAAACTGACATCCTTTCAAAAAGCTGGTTAATTTGGCCTGGATCTTGTTACCTCTGTATTCATCATAGACTTCGTTTTATTCACAGGGAACCTGCTCAGTCTATTGCTCTGATCCCGACACTTGGTCATTATGGAAACTCATATCCCAAGGTGAGTTTTGACTTGAATCACTTCAAAAGATTAATGAAACTAATTTTCTCGACATTCCTCTGCATTCAGTTGTGTAATTCGAGCCGCCTGTTCAATAAAAGGCACAAATCATCCCCAGCCGGCATTATGCTGACAAATAGATAAGAAATCCATCCCTATGATGAGTTTTCCCCGGGGTTCCTGTGGAAAATTCACCTCATGAACCTCGTATCCTCTCATTTACTTTACCGCCTCACCCGCATACCCTATCTTTCTTCGGCACTGGCCACACAATGCATCAGTCCATTCAGATATACAGTTTTTTCACCAGCCACTGAGAAAGAAATTTGAGTCTGCCTCTTCCTTGAACAAAATATCTGAATAGGCGGAGAAATGTATTTATATGTTAGCTTTGTGGTACCAAGATACCAGAATTTTACCGGACGAGATAGGAAAGCTCTAGCCAAAACAATTGCCAAAGTGCCATTCCTGTGTCAATGAGATAGTCACACAATCACTTCCCGACTCGCGTTTTGCACAGCTGGAGCACAGGATGAGCTTGAATATATTGCTGGTAGGCATGTGAAAACACACCTGCCCAGGCCGCATATCCCTCAGAGAGCTGGGCATGCAAAATTTGGAAACGGACGGGAAACATTCAGTAGACAAGGCCCAGTGAAGCACACCCACAGGGTCTGGGCTAAATCTAGGGTAGATTTTCAAGCCGGTGAGGCTCGGGAGAGCGCGCAAGAATTCGACGAGTTGACATACTGTGTTCATTCCAGAGATAGCCCAAAATCCTTTCGATACGTGTACGTATCTGAATTTCCAATACCTAGACTCAATTCTGAGAGCGAGAAACCAATGGGAAAGGAATATACAGGTAAATCAACGGCACTGGCTCGTTTTTCGTGTATTTTTGCGATCCGGAGTCCGTGTGGAACAAGTGCTCAACTGTGATTAGCGAGTCACTGGATGAGTGCTTACTCGGCTCGTGGCTTTTTGCGGCATCTCCGACCGCCGTGGTGAGGTGTTTAACTGTATTTAACTAACAAGCAATTCTAGGACTCGTCTAGAATTTCTGGCCGAATTTCCGACATTCTGGTTGATTCCAGAAAACTGGCACTCGTTGTGTTGGAACTCGTCCAAATTCTCGGCACTCGGGACGAGACATTTGAGATGCCAGTTTTGGTTCGCCGCGACTCCGAAATAACTTTTTCGATTGTCTCGGCCAAGGTATTCTCCCGATATTCCAAATTGACTTGACTCACAACTGATGCGCATTTAGAACATCAAGTCCAAGTTTAAAGTCGACAAGGGACAGTACGAGCCATATGACGAGCTCGAGCCTGATTGTTCGTCATGAGTGTCGCTCTCTCTTCCAATCAGAGAGGAGAATATTTGTTGATCAACATCACCCGACCCATAGTCGATAGCACCGATGGCCTTCCCTTGTTTTTCGCACTGGCAAGCGCACTAGTGACATGCTCATGATATTGCGGCACACGCTCAAGATTTGTCGTTGAAACATTGATGGTAGTACAGACATATATTCGCTTCGAGGGCTTCCTTCTCTCTCCACACGCAATTCCTTCCCACCTCAGTTCGATTTCCGATTTTCTCTCCACACAATTCGTTCTTCGCACGTTTCGAGTTCAGTTTTTTTTTGGCTTTTCTCTCGACACCATTCGTCCTTCGCAAGTTTCAGGTCGTGATGCTCAGAGTGCACACCACTTTCATTCATTCAGCCTTGCAACACATTTAAATTGGTACGAGGTGGGAACTCACGGTTGCTGTGGTGGCGGAGAATCTTCGAGCACTTCGCCTGAGGGTTGCAACAGTCTGTGCTGGTCTTGCATAGTTGGAGGAGATCGATGCAGATACGTTTCTCCATTTCCTCCAGCGGAGATGCCATGCTGCCGGTGAGTGCGAGCGCGAACGCAGGGATGAGGAAGAATATGGTAGCGAACTTCATATTCAAGCTGGTGTGCGGAGGGGCATTGGGCTAGGGGCTGCAGTCCTTCACCTCATCTTTAAATACTTCTTCGCGGTGTACGAGATGGAATAATTCAACTCCGTTGTTTGGAGATGAATTATGTATATGGAATTCAAACATCAAATTATACTCGCTTAGGCTCACAAGTTAGGCCAGGTCTCCACGATCTCCTCCAACGTATTATTTTTCCTGAGGTAACCATGGCTTTATCCATGGTTGGATCTGTCATAGCGGTTTACCCAGTCCCGAGGGTGCTATCTCTCCTATCGTAAACCTGCATTTACCCATGGTTGGATCTTGCATACCGCTTTAGTTGGCTTTTGACATCATCTCCAGATTTCTCTCTTTTTGCGCCGGGACAGCGTAGGGTTGTGGAACTTTTGCGGCGATGGGAACGTGAAACATGTCAGCGAGTAGGTTTATGCCTAATCACGGCCTGCGTGGATGATATCGGTATAATTTGGCCCAGACAGCACTATTAGTTTGCCGCTCCATTCTGACCCTCGGAACGGGTGTGTGCCTCACCGGTGGCTATGTTTTAGACACAGCCACCCGTTCTGAGGGCCAGAACGGAGCGGCAAACTAATAGGGCTTCCTCGCCAGGCAGCCCCTCATCGCATTCGACTCTTTCTCTTCACCGATCAATCGCTCACTGCGCGCCCTTTTCCAACAATTTTCTGGTAAGCACACTCTGCTCTCGCCACTTTGCTCTCGCCCCGAAATCCTCTTACTTTTTAGGTTGTTGAGTTGTATTTTTCGTTTTGAACGCCACGGATTTCCGCAACTCGCTCTTCTGTTCCAGTGTCTACTATGCGTCCCTCCTGGAAATCACATTCAGTACGTACGTCCTTCAAATTACTTTGTGCTCCGCGTGATTTTCATTCCGTACCTTCATCCCTAAACGCAGAGTTGGAGTTCAGACTTACACACTGGTTCCAACATTCTTGTGTACGTGGCACCATTTCCAGTCCATTCAGGCTGTGTTAAACCCTCAAGACTCAGAGATTTTTCCCCTGCGCAGGCAAGGTATGTATTGAGTAGTATATTGTGCTTCAAAATTTGACCTCCCCTGCCGTATGTAGTCGTCCTCTTTCTTCTCTCCAAGGCGCAACGGGATTCCGACAATCGCTGGCGCCTGTGACCCTCTTCTGGATAAAATTGAATCGGGTACCTCTCTCAGTATCTGTTCACTCTGCATCAATCTCAACCGTCTCATTTTGCAGATTTCAATGTCAATCTGAGGTGCATGCGCTAAATCAATATGTACGGAGTAAAGAAAGACCCAGGGATACTATCGGCGACTGGATACTCGGCCACCTTAATGTATAGGATCATTCGTGAGGTGGATGCAATGATGGATGTCATTTGGATTGTAGATACCATCGTGATGTCAAGAAATATTGAAGCACATTTCTTTGAGTTGAAAACAAATCTAAGACAGTCCATACACGTTCCATGCTGAGGTGCGTAAACATATCACTGTTTGTTCAGAAGTTCAACTTGGCTTCATAGTGTTTTAGAATACAACAATATATAACGACCATGAGTGGATCTTCAAGGGTTAGGCAGGGGAAGCTGGGAGTGAGACAGCTGAAAGAATAGTCAGGGCAAGTCGGCCCCTGCCCCCTATAGGACTGCGTGTCCCCCTCAAAAGGCTCGTACTTGACCGATCCTCCATCCATTCTACGGAGTTGATTCATATCTTCGAGCAGTCGCCGGGCCTCATCCACTTCGCAGTGCAGAACGCACCCGTCCCGTCGACGATGGACATTTTTCTGAGCGCCCTCACCGAGCGCGGCGACCGCCCGGCCCTCCTTCGGAATCTGCGGAGGCTGTGTGTAGGAAAGTACATGTTCCGCGACGCAAATTTGGTGGAGATGGTCAAGTCGCGGATGGGCCCTGCTCGGCCAGAGCGTAGTCAAGCTTTCTTTTCCCGATAGAGTTCAAGCGACTCGAAGCTTTGGCAGGCGTCGAAATCTCTCTGGAATGCCTGGGTGCCAGTGGGTGGCGATGAGAATAGGGTAACTGTTCTATAGTTCCTTGTATCGTTTCCTCTTCTGTTTAACCACCAACGTCCTCGCTAAATTTAACCTGTAATAGATTGTGCACCTTTCCCGCGGGGACCTGAAGGTGGACTCAGAGATTCCGGTGCGGGCGTTAAACTGCAAAGAAATGTCAAGAACAAAAGTTACGGCTGTATGATGCGCGACATGGACGTCCCGTTGGCGTCCTGCGCGTAATAGTTGCATGCACCAATAAGCCGATGACGTTAAGAGGTTGAGCATGCGAACGCAATTGGCGGAAGCCAACGCTTCCCGGCGCAATGCGAGATCCTGGTGAGGATACCCGAACATTGGCCCTGAAATATTTAGTGTACAAGTGCTAGACTGATAGTTGGTAGGATAACGTAAATTGACCGTGGGGAGGGTGGGAGGCCGAAGACAAGCGAGCGGCGCCGGACCTAGTCGCCAAGCTAGGTGGGCGTCGGGAGCAAGAGAGACTCGGGCATTGCCGACGTCCGCTGATGCACTAGTGTTGCCGGGGTTCGGTTAGGTTCGGTTCTTCCCAAAATTCCTAGAACCCCGAACCTCAGGACGGGTTCGGTTCGGCACCTTTAGCGAACCTCGAACTGAACCCAGAGGTTCTGTGCATACGGGTTCGGTTCAGGTTCGGACAGGTTCGAACCCGAATGAACCCATAATTTTTTAAAAGCGATTTTTCACAGGTGCTCGAGGCAGAAATTTGCGGCGCAGCAAGGTGCCAGAGGGCATTGATTCAAATACGACTGTAGAGCAAAGTCATTCTACACATTGTCCTCATCATCCGGGCAGAGGGACGCGAGACATGCCCCGAGGAGCGACGCTGGAAAAATTCCGTGATGTTGGTGGGCCTGATGGAAGAGGGCCCAACAGGCGGCAGAGGGTCCTCGTCATCGGGATCATTGTAGAAGGTGATCTCAGAAGCGGAGAATAAATTTTCGTCGAGGCCTAGGGCACACTGGTCGCCAGCAGACATTGGAGCAGATGGGTGGGGAGCACAGAGCGATTAGGAGCTGCCTTAAATAGTACAAAGTGCCTAGATTTAACAAAATGGATAAAATGAGTACCTGAGTATAACTAGAAGGAATAAAAAAGCGAAATTTAGAAGGTACGCGTACACTGAAGGCTATGATCTCCGTCTTCCCTGCATGGACTGTTACGCCGCTGTGTGGCGACACAAGGTACTCGTCGGTGGCGGTCACTGTCTCGGGCACTTTTTTAATAACCTATAAGCCTGAAACGACAGTAATCATCCGTCTCGTTTGTTTAGAGGAAATTTTCATGAAGTGAAATATGCTGGGAAGATGAGGTTCGAACAGGTTCGCCAAAATCCGAAATCCCCGAACCCTGAACCGCACCTGGGGTTCGGTTCAGGTTCGCTGAGCCCTCCGAACCTGAATTCAGGTGCGGTTCGGGTTCGGTTCAGGTTCGGGACCGGTTCTGAACCCAACCGCGGCAACACAAACCCTACTGTAGTATTTCGTTCAAATCGACACTGGGCGTGACGCGTGACCCAAAAAACCAATTCGACATTTCGACAACAGCCAAAATTTGGCGTAACACCAGGGAAATTTCGACATCGAATCGAAAAATTTTGGCTTTTTAGGGTCTTACAGGCAATTTTGAGCCCTATGTGACGCTCGGGAGGTTCGACAAACGGCCGCGTGACGCGTGACCCTTGCCAAATTTCGATATCGACAGGGGGGTGCGTGACGCGTGACTGTCGATTTGAACGAAATACTACAGTATTCTTTCGATCAATCGTACCTCGTCATCACAGAACTTCAAACTGTGCCCGTGGTCCGCCCTATTTCCGAGGTATATTAACGGCACGGTCCGAATAACGCAATGACAATCAGATGACCAGTTACTACACAGCCACATTTGGTAAATAACACGTACTTCCCTGCCACCACGAGGCAGCCAGCGCACACGAGTTTCTTCCTCCCACCGCATCCCAAGATGCAGACTCGCCCGAAAACGACCGGACAGACTATCGGAGATGGGGCAGTTGATATCATCGATAGTATACTCCCCGTTCTCAGCTTTGCAAAAGAAATCGTAGCAGGCATTGCGATCGCCGAACCGGTCATTGGTGGTGTTTTATACCTCGCTAAGATGGTTTCGGTGCGTTGATATAAACGCTAAAGCCACTTCGATCGCGTTGACGATCACTATCTGTTTTAGACAATGAAATCAAACACAGAAAGTCTTCCAGAGTTGCGGCAGAGTCTGAAGCGGGTCATCACCCTCGATGTTTCAGAAGGAGGCAGCGACCTCCGCGACCGACTGTTTGAATTACAAGCGTGTGTAGTCTTAATTATGGGGGTTGAGCTCATACTCATTACTGCACTCAGAAAACTAACAAAACTTGATGCAGAGTATCAGAACCTGGAAAAGAAGGGACCGATCCGAAAGTTCATCAAAAGCGACAAATACCAGAAGAAAATCGAAAGCTTGAAACTTCTAGTACAATCCGGTATTCAGGAATTCACGGTGTGCTATATCTGTTGCTCTTTCATGCCATCCGTTGATTTTGCCTAGTTCGGAGGAGGCATCTCAATCGAAACGGTGGTTCACGCGATGGCTAAGGAAGGCCAGCTCATGTTTTGTTCAGTGTTGAATGCAAGGAAAACTCACTGCTTGGCCTCCAGTCCGCATTATCTTTCTGAATGAAACGATCAAAGACATCGCTGCTGGATATTTGGCGCCCAATGTTCCTACTGCATGCATGAAAGGGACCAGGGTTAAAATCATCGAGGGGATAATTGGCCAGCTGACGAACAAGCAGATCATCATCGTCAGTGGCCCAGCTGGCTCGGGAAAGTCGGCCATCGCCATGAGCATTGCAACAGAGCTCGCAGCGACTGGAAATCTGGCTGCTTCATTCTTCTTCTCTCGAAACTATGATGAGCGGAACGACCTCAAATATCTTCCCGCTACCCTGGCTCGCCAATTGGCAGACTTCAATCCTGTCTTCCACCATCATCTCGTCAAATGCTTGAAGACTGATACTACACGTGTCATGCTTTCGCGACCGAAGATCCAGTTTCAAAAACTAGTGGTGGATGTGCTCGTGGCCATGCATGCCAATCATCCAACTACAAAACCTTGGGTTATCTGTCTTGACGCACTTGACGAATGTGGCACAGAAGAGGGGCTTTCTCAGCTATTATCTTGGCTCGTGGATGGCATATCTCAAATTCCGGAAAATGTTCGGTTCTTCCTTACAGGTCGCCCACATGTGCGAAGTTGCCTCCTCAACAATCACCATCTCAATGCACTGGTGCACGATGAAATTTTGACATCATCTGATGCTGTGGGCGACATCGAAACCTATGTTGAGCACTGCTTTCGAGAACTTTCATGGTCAACAAAGCAGGATGATATCTCCCAAATCAATCAACGTGCTGATGGTCTGTTCATTTTCGCCGCCACAGTTGTGCGTTACATCCTGGCCAACAAGTCCAGAGATGATGCGGCCTCATACATTCTCTATCCTGGAAAGTGGCCCACCTCCGCCTCGGATCAGTCTCCGCTTTTGCCTCTGCACACCCTCTATGAAAAAATCCTGCACGATGCCCTTCCGGCTCCAGTCGACAGTCCGAGCCGCAAACGGCGTGACATCTCAATGACATTAATTGGGACCATCTGGGAGCTCCAGCATCCATTTAGCCCCCACGGTCTTACATCACTTCTTGCGTCTATGGGCCCTGTAGACTCCCAGTGCTACACGGAGGCCCTCATTCGTGAAATCTTGGCACCTCTAAGTTCTGTCATCTCTATCCCGGAAGAAGGCCAGCACGGCGAAATACGCATCATCCACGCGTCATTTCGGGATTACATGCTGGTCACGGCACCCCTTGAACTTGCCTGTGGAACACCAGATCTGCGACAACATGTCGCATTAAATATGCTGTGTCTCATGAACCGGGAGCTGCACTTCAATATGTGCAAAATATCCACCTCATATAAGCGAAACATCGATTTGGGTTTGCAGGTGGACAACCACATTGGGGAATCACTTCAGTATTCATGCGGCTTTTGGATGGATCATGTAACTAAAAGCAGCGGCGGAGACACAACTGACTCGGATGCTCCGGCCGCATGGACCACCGAAATTATACAAGCGCTCAAGTTATTCTTGTCCAAGAAACTCTTGTTTTGGTTGGAGGTGCTCAGCTTGCTGGGACAGGTTGATAGAGCAACAAATGCATTGTCTCAACTGATGGCTTGGGCTCCTGCTAAGGTTTGTTACAGCCTTGAAGCCGACTGGAAGCAACTGAACCTTCCTTCAGAAAGACACAGACATCATCAAATGGACCGCAGATGCAAATCGCTTCATCTTATTCTTTTCTGATGCTATCACCCAGAGCGCGCCACACATATATCCCTCCGGCTTAGCACTGGCACCTACGAGCTCGGAAATTACCAAAAACTTTCGACCTGATTTCCCGAGGCTTCTATCAGTCGAAAGAGGGCGCTTGACACAATGGCCTCCACTCATGGCAACTTTGGAAGCCCACAGTGGTCATATTGTTGCAGTAGCATTCTCACCGAATGGGAAACTTGTTGTTTCTGGCTCAAGCCATCACGGGACTCTCTGCTTATGGGACGTAGAAAGCGCTCAATTGGTCGGGTCCCTGGACAGTGGCGAGTACTCAACTGCTTGTGTCGCCTTCTCCCCAGACAACAATTTCATTGTGTCAGGTCATTATACCGGTTCACTGTTGCAATGGGATGTCGCGAAACGCGGCCTAATGGGTCAGTTCAAGGGCCATACCAGCTTTATCGACTGTGTCGCATTATCTCCCGATGGCACGCATCTTGTGTTGGGTTTGAACGATGGAACGGTGCACAGATGGGATGTAAAGTCCTTCGCATCTCAAATGCCCGTTGGAAGGGACCTAGAACAGTACAGGAAACCGAACATACACGGATCTTACACCCCCGTTCATGCGGTGGCATACTCCAAAACACATATCGCTGCTATTGTTCCATACAGTGCAGGTGTCCTCCTGTGGGAGTCTTCTACAGGGGCATTCATCGGCTCAAAGCATAGCGGGCAATCTCACACCAGTGCTACCTCAGTCATCTTCTCCCCAGGGGGCACCACTCTATTCTGGGCAGAGTCCATTGATGACAGCTTCAGGATCGTCCCAGGCATCACCAATTTCAGTCAAAGCAATATTTATATCTGGAACTTGACGACGGACACGACAGAAATGATTGCCCAAACTTCGTCTGGAAGATGTATGGCGTTCTCAAATGACTGCACACGTTTTGCGTGTTGCACCTATCGAGGCTCTGCTATCACCTTATTTGACTTGCCAGTCGGTGATCAAAGTCACGGTGCATTGCTGGTTGGGCACGCTGGTGAAATACATGCCTTGGCATTTTCTCCGGATGGGACACGCCTTATATCTGGCGCCTACGACAGCACTGTGCGCGTGTGGGATACAAACAGCAAAGTCACCAAGCAAGAAACCTCCGAGGGGCCCACAGAGACCGTATTACGCGTGGCTTTTTCCCCAGATGGAGAGCAGATCGCCTACGGCTCGCGCGACGGCGAGACACTCATTCTCGACGCGCGCAGCGGTCGCACGGTTCAACATTTCTTGCACCTTGCCAAAGGCGATGTGGACTCGCTCGAATATTCGCCAGATGGCAGCTCTTTGACCGTGACAACAAACCTGAAGGAGAATCGCACTCTGCGTATACAAACTGGGCGACAAGTATCTCCTGTCAAAGATCTCATTCCTGACAAAAAAGCACGCCTGTCCTCCCCTCCCGAGGGCTGGCGGGTGATGACGTATCCTCCTGGCGGCCAATATGTTGTATTGCTACTGCCGGAGTCAGACAAGGGCGAACTGGGACTGTGGGATATTCGCAAGGGAATCTTCAAGCTGAAATTTGAGGGTCACCTCCCACATCTCTACAAGACGCGAATTCTGTGCAATACAAGCTACACACTCTTGACCTCCCACGGTTTATTCCGATTATGGGAAACAGAGACGGGACGTCTAATGGGCCCTCCAATTTCCGGCCACCCTGGCCGAGTAATGGATTTGGATTTCTCATCGGATGGCACTCGATTTGTCTCCGGGGGTGCCGATAACACGTTGCGAGTGTGGGACATGGAGAGCATCTTGTTCGCGTACTCTGAGGAGTCAGCGGACGACAGTGCGAATCCTCTTATCAGGGTAGGTTCCATGGTGTTCTTTGATCACTCCTGCTGACTGTTCTGTTACCAGTCTCTGCGTAGGAAATCCACCCAACCCATCCATTGGAACATTGCACAGGGCTGGGTCACATGCCGTTTCGATGAACTGTTAATGTGGCTTCCAAGCGTGAACAGGAACGGCTTATGGTCCCCATTTAACACGGTGGTAGTGGCTTGTGAGCAGACGGTGCTGAGATATGACGACTTCGTATTCGGTGAAGAGTGGACAAGATGCTATGACCCAGTTGGGAGTGTGTTTTAGTTCATCGGTAGGTGTTCATGTATGTGATACATGGTTCACTGGCATGCTTGTATGCACTCAACGTACTTATGTTTACCTTTCTGCTCACGAACCCCAATGATAACGACCTTTGACGCCTTACTTGTCGTGATTGGTACTCTTCGTCTCGGTTAAACAGTCCGGACCAATCGAGGTCGTGAGTTCGACTCATTTTAGAGTCAAAGAGCCGCGGCAACTCACCGTCACTCAGTAAGTCTCTGTCAGGAAGGCGTCCGATCTTGATTGAATACCATCTCCCGTTTTCCTCCGGACCAATCGAGGTCGTGAGTTCGACTCATTTTAGAGTCAAAGAGCCGCGGCAACTCACCGTCACTCAGTAAGTCTCTGTCAGGAAGGCGTCCGATCTTGATTGAATACCATCTCCCGTTTTCCTCTACCTCGTGTGTGAATTAAGTGGGCACGGTTGTATAACTGCTCAGCTCGCTAAACTGCCTGAGTCTCAACCAACAGTCTAGCTTGGTTGTGTATAGGAAGCTGTCTTAAGTGGAGTAAGCCTTAGCGCTGCCCACATATTTAACGCTTTTGTTTTACAACGTAATCTGTCATATTGAGGTCAAGGCACATCCTTTTGGTAAGGATAATTGAACTGTAAACTGGTATTTTCTGCTCTGTACTACCACAGACTACGCTGCCTCTTAACAGTGAGACGGACCACATGTGTTGGAGTGTTGGATGCCCAGCACTGCGATGTTTCAACAAAAATTTCAACAAAAAGTACACTGGCTTCGATCGTCTGAATCTAAGATTTCTTGATTTAGGGCGAGGGTCAAGGTTCATCGGCAACCTCAGTAACCGACATGCCTCTCATTACGCAGACGATACCCCGTCAGAGTGCCAGTCGCGGTGTTCTCCGGGTGGATATCAGGCCTAAGCTTTTCGCAGACGGAACACCTGCAGAGAACCGGAGAATTTGAGCAAAGCGAGAGATGATCTTTGGATGATCTGAGATTCAACACGCTGGCGAGGCATAATCGGTGTGCATTCACGTAGGCTTTGGACATTGTCTAGGAGTTACGAGTTCCAAAATTTATTTTAGACTCGTTTTTATCTTCGGTTATTTCCGCAAAGTGAAGCGGTTTTCGTGTTATGACGTATGCGCTTCGTGTTGGAACATTTGCTCCTTAAGGGAATTATTATAGCCCTCTATGGACAACTTTGTCATTCCACATTACACTTTTTGATGTGCGCGTAATGTCTTCGCCGACTCGTATCTTCTCACCTTCAAGTTTGTTTCGCCTGTTTTCTGGTCTTAAGCGGATACCAGTACTGATATTAGTTGCTGTTGGTATCCCTTCAAATTTGTTTCTTAAACTCGGGCTCACAGTGGCGTGTCTTGGCCAAGTCTTGGATCAGGAAAATACGTAGCTAAAAGGTCAGTTGTATACCACCGGTAGCACCCGTAGCTCTCTGCGAGGATCTGGAGCAGTTGGTAGCCCTGATAGCCGTCACTGCAGGATCAGTAGCATCTAATAGTCGGCTCACGGAGATCAGTAGCGCCGAGTAGTTGGTGTTTAGCCGATTGAAATTTTGAACCGCGCATGAAGGCCTATCACTTCATTTCAACTCAATGCCTCGTGTACAACATTCGCCGAAACATATTGGATGCATAACTCGCAGGACAGGATCGTGCAGCTAGCCTCAAATTTATTAAGTCCGTTTCAAGATCCGCCGCACATGTGCACGGTATGGCGTGATCAGCCGTGATTGTTGGTTGGCAACACAACGGCGGTTCGGGCGGTTCGTCGCCTTTCTTCCTTTCCCCCCATCTTCCCTGCGTCCTCTCCCTCATTCTTCCCCTTCTCCATGCCGAGAAGACACCCTAGGGTCCACCCTTCATTCCATGCCTTGTAACGTACACCCAGCTGTGTTCCTGGGCCATCACACCCGCCACCTGCCACCCGCCGAGTTGCAAGCCAATACCCCTGTCCTGCTCGTGCTATCCACGGGTCGTTGTGATCTCTTCAAGACATTGCAAGCAATCACCCTCAATATTGCTCTTCTGTTCTGTGTAAAATGCTCTTTGGTGGCTGCAAGATTGTTGCACGATATGGCTGCAACGCAAGTTCCCTCAACAGGTCTTGTCCTTTAGGAATCTTGCCATATGGTCTTGATTCGGGCTTATGCTACCAGTTCTTCCTATCAATGGCTTGTTTGCGCAGCATTTTCGTGTCATAGACCGCCTGCCGTCGCCCGTGAGTTTTCATTTTCTTTGTGACATTTCTGACTATCCATCCACCTTAGAATCACCTTTGGCTCCCAATCAACTATGCTTGGGATCGTCATGTGAGTTCTTTTCAGTCCTATATGTACCTTCACCGGTTTTGATTTTGGTGTTCAGGTATTAACTCAAATCCTTTCGAGCTTCCCGCCCTTGGCTAGGCGCAAGCAGTGCTCAATTTATAGCACTTTTATGTTCTTTATGTAGTTTGAATGCATCTTGTTCGCGTTAATTTATGTGTGACTACTATTAATTGGTATTGTGCTCTACTGAGTCCTACTGAGATTATTAGGTGCTACGGGACTGCTACGAGGCGCTACGGGAGCCTATGCGCGAGCGCTACCACGCGCTATCAGACGATGGCACGTGGCTACGAGGGGTACCATATGGGGACTTGCCTACGGGGCTACCACGGGTATTCACTGCGTTCAAACCCCCTGTAGGCACACCATTGCCTACGTTCGTCTACATGGGTTAAAATGCGTCGATCGCCGTAGGCAAGGGGACGTCGGCACAGCCTTGCCTACATTCGCCTACGTTCGTCTATGTCGGCCTACATCACGTAGACATACTTTGCCTAAGTGTGTCCACAGCCGTAGACACATCTTGGTCCCCCCACTCATCATAACTCCAACTTTGATATACCACATGGGTCTACATCCCACTATGTTCGTCTACATTGGTCTACTGCGGTAGACCAATGTAGGCATACACCAACAGTGTCTACATGCTGTAGGCATATGTAGGCAAACAACTTTGTCTACGTATTGTCTACACCGGTAGACACAGGGTGTGCCTACAGGGGGTCTGAACGCAGTGATTTAGGCTACCAAGCAACTTAACAACGTGAAATTTGTAGTGAATACTTAGGTACATGTACCTCAACGAACCCAAAATGAAAATACGTCATGAGCGTAAGGTCGTGATGTCGTGAGCAACTGAAAACCTTCGCGTTCAACTACGTAACCATGTGCTTTTTTCCTGATGAGTGCTGTTTCAACTTAATTGTTGCATTGTCCGTCTTCACCAGTTCGGTGATCTCGCAGTTTGATTCATGTTGGTTCTCTGAGTTCAAGAGGATATCAGTGTTAAGCCTCCCCTCGGGAGCATCACACAGGGGGCATGCCCCACCACCTATCAGTTCATAAGCCGCAGACGCTTATGAACGGCGGTTTGCTCGCTTATTGATGGCTCGGAGAAATTGCCGCGTGTTTCCCTCGTGTGCATGTGTAATGCACGTTGATGTGTCGTGGGTTCAAACCTGCATAGCACATTCTTTTTAAAATATCACCTTGCATTTGCTGGCGGACTCAGAAGTACACAAGGAATGTTGGCTACACCTCTAAAAATTACTGAACTTTATGTAGACATATATCTGTCTGCATTGCTGAATTTCTTTCAGGTGTGTTAGGTACACAGCAAACATTCCCTTATTCAATGCAATCCATGGAGCTTAGAATCTCTTCTGTGGATCCTTGGAACATAGCCAGTATCTTGAAAAGTACAAGACTTCAGAGGGATACAGGCAAAATTCCTCTACCAAATGTTTGTAGGTTTTGAGGAGGAACTAATGGTATGGTGCCAGACAGAACTTTGGCCAGTCAGTGTTTATATGCTACCATTTGGGCACCTGAGATCCATAACCTCAAAATGGGTGCCTCATCAAGAGTGCTGGGATGATGAGTGGAGCACAGTATATTACAACTTGGCATGTTCCAGAAAATGGGACCCAGTCAAGCTGATACGTTATCTTGAATTTTGTTTCAAAAAAGGTTCATATAATAGCACAAGTATGATTCACCCTGATGGCATATGTAAGATCCACTGAATTTCTCTCTCAAAAATTATTCACTACAAGTTGTTAAAAAAGCACAAGGTCATGAAGGCTGGAAAAAAATATAGAATTGCTGTAGAGAATATGTTTACAGAGAGTTCTGTAATCTGTTGTATCTGTGATCAACATTCCTTGTCTATTTCCGAGTCTGCCACTAAATAAAATGTGGTATTTCAAAAAGAATGCTGCTATGCAGGTTTGAACCCATGACACATCAATGTGCATTACACATGCACATGAGGGAAACACGCGACAATTTCTCCGAGCCATCAATAAGCGAGCAAACCGCCGTTCATAAGTGTCTGCGGCTTATGGAATTTAAGCGGTGGGGCATGCCCCCTGTGTCAACAATGTTCTGTGAGTAACTGAGTTTGTCAACTTGGTACATGCTGACTGCTCACGATGCAACTTGTGCGCTCCAGTTCCTCTGCCATCGATTCTTTCTAATGGTCAAATCCAAGATGTCTGCTGCTGGGTCAGAGCCCAAAGGATTTCGATGTTTGATGGCTGTTTTTTTCTTTCTTGTGTTGGTCATCAGGCCCGAATCATCTGGGTTTTTATTTCCGATATTCTCAGGTTGGCCTATATGATCTTGTTACTTTTATTAGGGAAACACCTGATTTGTTTATTCTGTTTGACATAAAAATCTGAACCCCCACCTCTGATTTTCCGCACATTTATCACCTCTTGTTGTTGCTATTGAATGAAGCCCGGACCAATCTTGTCCCGATGAACTTCCTTAGGTTCTGGAATTTGGTTAGCATCCGAAATTATTGAAATTACAAAATTCTTCTGGAAGTATTCCCTACCAGGCCAAAGCTTCTGTCCACCACTGGTTATCTCCCTATTCCAGTCGAAACTGCTCGTTGGATCTCGTTCGCTGCGTTCAGACCCCCTGTAGGCACACCCTGTGTCTACTGGTGTAGACAATACGTAGACAAAGTTGTTTGCCTACATATTCCTACAGCATGTAGACACTGTTGGTGTACATGAACATTGGTCCATGTATGCCTACATTGGTCTACCGCAGTACTCATTCAATTCGTATGTCACGCGTCACAGCAGTCAAAATATACGAAAATTGTCGTACATGTCACGGGTCACCGGAGGTATGTTCGAATATCCAAAACAAGTCACAAAATCGGCGGGAAATGCTCAAAAAATCAAATTTTTCGCGCGCCCACAGCACATACAGTTCAAAACGCCGCGGTGATCGCACGAAATGCTCATTCGATCTTGAGGACGTCAGGGAGGCCACTCATTGCGATGGTGGCAGCGGGATTGGGGCCAAAAAAAATAAACTAAGGTAATAGGGGCAGTCAGAGTAGAGGATTCTGGAGGGATTAAGGCAAGGATTCAGCATGGATTATGGAATTTTTGAATGTCCATAATCCTTCATAATCCAAGCATAATCGCAGCATAATCCAAATCTACTCTGACCGACCCAGAATTACGGCGAAGGATTATGGACGGAGGCTTAATCCGGGATTTTGCTCCAAGCCATAATCCACCCAGAATCCTTGCCATAATCACAAGCCTTTTCGAATCTCCTCTGGAGGAGATTATCCGAGATTCGAGGATTATGAGAATGATGGATTCTCCCACGTTAAAATAAATCACTGCTTTCAGCGGCATATTAGCCGACGCCTTGGCTAGCTTCTGCGAGCTGCTGTCTAGCTGTGGCTATGCTTCGGCTAGATCTGGCTATACGGGTAGCCAGTGCCACCTCGCCACACAGCCGGTAGCTTCTGCAAGCTGATGGTTAGGTCGGCTACCCAGGGCGTGGGTAGCTGTGGGTAGCCGGGCCTTTGGTACGACCCTTGGATCAGTTGTAAATCACTTGTTGTTATGGGAATGCCGTCTGCCGATCCATCTCCGCATCCATTTGGAATCAAATTTATTTGCCGAGGCTAACTGCGCCTAACCGCCGCCCTACGTTCTCATGTCGGCAATGATTGTAAGGTGATACATGGGAGAGGTTAGAACTAGCCAGAGGTGTTGGCTAGCTGTGGGGAGGTTGGGTTAGCTGTGGGGAGGTGCGGCTAAGTGCGGCTAGGTACAGCTAGTGCAGCTAGTCAGACTCGGCTTGTCCGGTTAGCCACAGATGGCCAGCTAGGTCCGGCTATGTGCTGCGTGGCTAGAACCCTGCTGAACGCAGTGAATCCAGAATCCGACCATAATCCCGACACATAATCCTTCCTTAATCCTCTACTCTGACTGCCCCTAATATACCGCTTTCAGTGTTATCTTCTCGTGGTGATCTGTGTTGTGTTACCTGGTTATTCTACACTTGAAGCTGGTGGTTCTACCACTTCTTTGAGAGGTGCCCGGCCGTTTTCGGCGGATCTACGAATTCTTTGGCGTGTCACGCTCCGCCTGGGCGATCTACAAAAACCAAAGTTCGAATTTTTGGGTCACGGGTCACAGCCCATTAGAATTGAATGAAATGGTACAGTAGACCAATGTAGACGAACATATTGGGTTGTAGACCCATGTGGTATATCAAGGTTGGAGTTATGATGAGTGGGGGGACCAAGATGTGTCTACGGCCATGGACACACTTAGGCAAAGTATGTCTACGTGACGTAGGCCGATGTAGACGAATGTAGGCGAACATAGGCAAGGCTGTGCTGACGTCCCCTTGCCTACGGCGATCGACACATTTTAACCCATGTAGACGAGCGTAGACGAACGTAGGCAATGGTGTGCCTACAGGGGGTCTGAACGCAGTGGTTGGCATATCACATATTCCACTGATTTTAAAATCTTGAGCTCGTCAAACCTGCCTGTGTTGATCCTTTCTCGCCATACATGTTTCTGGCTGTTCCACCGCCCCTTCGAGCTCTCGGCACCTCGCGTGTAATAATCCCAGTAGTTTTATGTCTGTGCTTGATTCCTTCGTTATCTATTTTGATTCAGACGAAACTTTCTCTGGCCGCAACAGTGGTCAATCCCAATTTTTTTCTTCAAATCAGAGGCCAGACACGACCAGGTTCATTCAACACCCTTTCTCGCCTACAATCTGTCTGCCTGAAATGTTGCAAATGTCTTTTTTCAGGATTTCTAGGCCACAATGATGAGGGCGTCCTGGACGGCGAGTCTTCCGTCTGACTCTCTTTCCTGCCTTCATCCTTCTTCGTCACCTCGCTGTATCATCTTAGCATGTACTCAAAATAATCTGCAATTTCTCATCTTGGAATTGCCAGAGCAAAGTGGCGGCCTGCTTTCAACTCTCACGCAGAAGACAACAAAAAATTGGTGCCTACTTGACAAAAGATATGTGTAGCATTCAAATTCATACGAGAGCCATATTATATTTTGGCCTGTTCAGGCATGCACCAGTAGGTTACTCACAGTGACTCGGCTGGCTATCAGCATTGCGGAGCAAAGATCAAATATATATGGCTGTCGGACTTGTAAAAGCTTGCACAGTTGCTGTAATTATTTTATACGTCACCGAGGGACAGTTGCTGCAGAGCGAATGTCCTTCGACAACCACGAAAAGTCAGCATGTACCATGTGCTGAACTGGGTGCCCCCGGATAATACAAGGACGATATCATGAGTGTGACTCAGGATGCCATCACAACTATGGGCCTTAAAAACAAATGAGTCCTCACTAGATCTCTCCTTTCTTTTTAGCTGATGTAAGCCCCCCACCTGAATGCATTTTGAATAACCCACCGTAATTAAATAATCCTGATCCAGGTCCTTCGAGCTCGAGCCGACCGAAGGTCAGGCAAGGGTGAGCCCATGCTTCGCTAATTTATATAAGACGTGTGTTCTGCTGTTTGAAGTTGGAGTACCTATTCTTGAGCTCAACAATAGTTCAACTGACTGTTTAGCCTGGTGCCTCCATCCAGGTATAGCTATCCAGGAAACCAGTCAGTCAACAGGTACAGTTCAGCAGTACCAGAGATGCCATATAATAAGATCTAGCCATAGAATTAATTCCGGCGATTGGGGGCGATAATATGTATGTAAATGGTTGTCGATATTGGACCAGTTGCCGTTTTTTGGTTCCAGGTCTACCTTCTGTCAATGCAGTCCTTAAAATCACCACCAGACCACCAATTAATCATCCTGCGGTGAACGCGGTACTGTCGTTCAAATCGCTGCCAAATCACGGAGTACCACTGTTTCGGTGATTGCCAGAAATGGCTTGTCGGCACTCGGCACCGCCTATACCAGAGGCGAACTCGAGCCGAGCGAAGCTCGGGCGAGGGTGAGCCCGCCCTATGTTAACTAGTGTTGGGTAAAAGTTGTAGCAGAATATTATACCAGTTTTCGTTTGAAAAAAGGCCCGCGCAGCGGCGAAACGAACTCGTACTGCCATGCGCAGCACTGGCCATAAAGCACAAGTGTTGCTGTGGATGACCCCGTTGATGCATGATGAGCAGCCTCCTTTTCCTTGTGTTGGGTACAGAGCCTGAGGAGAGAGGTCCATTTTTGGCGTACGGCATCTATCTATATTCTCCCTTCCCGCGTTGGTACGCGGGATGTGGCGGTGCTAAACAGGGCCTTTTTTTTTTGTCTCTATATTTAGAATTTGTCCAAATCGGGACGGCTGGGGGGGGCCATCCGTAGTACGAGAAGGGTAGGGGAAGATACATAGGCATCCGAAATGAAGGTTGTGTACAGTCTAGGGTTATTAAGGAGGACTCATGGGGTTCAAGGGGTGGTCCTGAACCCTAACCCTACCTAACCCTATGTCTAGGTTGATTGGAGGGTTGGGGTTGGTGCTAGGCTTAGGGTGCAACAGGTCCTTCCTCTAGGATGATATGCTGGGGAGGAGGCAGTGGGGGTGACTGGCGGCGGAGGCGCCACCCCACTGCCTCCCCCCCCAGCATATCATCCTAGAGTAAGGACCTGTTGTGAGAAGAGGAAAGTTAACTCAACTGTCCCAATTGTTGCTATGCTGTAAATGGAAAAATGTGTTGAATATTTTGTACAGGCAGGCTCTGTGTGGCAGTGTCGCAACCATTGCGACATGGTAAATGGGGCACTATATTGAATGTTTTGTCCAGGCAGACTCTGTGTTTTGGTGTCGCAACCGTTGTGACACGGTAAATGGGGCACTATATTGAATGTTTTGTACACGCAGGCTCTGTGTTGTGCTGTCGCAACCATTGCGACATGGTAAATAGGGCAATATATTAAATATTTTGTAAAGGCAGGCTCTCTGTTGTGCTGTCGCAACTGTTGTGACATGGTAAATGGGGCACTATATTGAATGTTTTGTACTGGCAGGCTCTGTGTTTTGGTGTCGCGACCATTGCGACACAGGAAATGGGGCACTATATTGAATATTTTGTAAAACCAGGCTCTGTGTTGTGCTGTCGCAACCGTTGCGACACGGTAAATGTGGCACTATATTGAATATTTCGTAAAACCAGGCTCTGTGTTGTGCTGTCGCAACCATTGTGACACGATAAATAGGGCACTATATTGAATATTTTGTAAAGGCAGGCTCTCTGTTGTGCTGTCGCAACCAGTGCAACATGGTAAATGGGAAACTATATTGAATATTTTGTAAAACCAGGCTCTGGGTTGGGCTGTCGCAACCATTGCGACATGGTAAATGGGGCACTATATTGAATATTTTGTAAAACCAGGCTCTCTGTTGTGCTGTCGCAACTATTGCGACATGGTAAATAGGGCAATATATTAAATATTTTGTAAAGGTAGGCTCTCTGTTGTGCTGTCGCAACCGTTGTGACATGGTAAATGGGGCACTATATTGAATGTTTTGTAAAGGCAGGCTCTCTGTTGTGCTGTCGCAACCAGTGCAACATGGTAAATGGGACACTATATTGAATATTTTGTAAAACCAGGCTCTGGGTTGGGCTGTCGCAACCATTGCGACATGGTAAATGGGGCACTATATTGAATATTTTGTAAAGTCAGGCTCTGCTGTGGCAACTGTTGCGACAAGGTAAATGGGGCAATATATTGAATCTTTTGTAAAGGCAGGCTCTCTGTGGTGCTGTTGCAACCGTTGTGACATGGTAAATGGGGCAATGAGGTGGATGTTTTTTACAGGTAGGCCAGTGTTACGGTGTCGCAACTGTTGAGACATTGTAAAGCAAGCTTTTCTTTCAAGGTCAAAAAGCCACTAGGAAATCTTTGTAGTGTTCCTCAGCAGAATGAAGCCTTTTTAACCAAAAAACCGCTGGCTTTTCGACATTGTTTTCCATTTTGTGCCGTGGCTCAACTAAGGGGCCTACACTAGAATTGTAAGTACATTCAGATCACTTACAACAAGGGCTACAGCTTTGATTTCAAGGCTAAAAAAGCTAGGAAATTCTTTGTAGTGTCTCTTAGCAGAATAAAGATTTTTTAGTGAATTCATGGGTCACTCAGTGTCCTTGACGGAAATGTAGGTGGAAGTGTAAACTTCGAACCTATTATAAGGCAACTGAAGGATTCTGGGGGAAATTCTGGGGGATTCTAGCAGACATGCAGTGAACAAAAGGTGTTTCTAACGGAAATAAAGGGTTTCCGAGGTTGAGTAGACTGCTCCTATAGACTGTGAATATCTTTACTAATTCCTGTCTGTTTCACTGGAATCTCAGACCATTTGAAAACAGAACCATGAGGACATAGATTAATGCAACCGACTTTTGAGAGCTCTATTGTTCTATGTCCCATGCAACAGAGGTGAATTTAGACCATGTGGAAAAGTTGGCACGATAAGGAGTTTGGGCCCTTCGGAATGGCTGCAGCTTTGTGAGGCAGTTTTTCAGATGCAATCCATCGGATCCTTACTGAGAACGAGGCTGTTTCCCGTTCCGTTTTTGGAATTGAAAAAGATTAAATACATCTTAAATTCGGTCTCATGTGAGAGAGGCAGTTCAACAAGTGGTCTGGGCCCTCCAGAACTAGCTGGAGTTTGTGAGGTGTGTTTTAAGACTCTGAATGTTGTTCCTGGTACCGACTTAAGTTCTAGGTCTCCAGATCGTATTTATCTTGGGCTCAGTTCTGTGGGCAGATTGGTGGCTGTACACTTTTGAGCGTAGAAAAAAAATCCAAACAAATTCAAAAGTGAATTATCGATTGCTGACAGCAGCAGGTCAAGAATTTCCAACGAAATACATCTGGAGCTGACGTAGTATCCGCGTCCTTGCAGAATACACCGACAATTCGACCCAACGGCTGAAATGGATTAGAAGAGATCAATTCCAATCAAAACGGCTCACGATCGTATCTGTAAAGATTTGCATTACTACGAGGGAGAACACCATGCCCTAGGAAATAATCCGACCGAAGTAGGACATGGGCGCAAATAATATATTGCGTACTGAATCGTGGTGAAGGCTCTTGGCAGTAGCCATGGATAATACATAGATGGACAGGCCCCGGAATTCAATTAGTAGGACACAATCAGAGGCAGCATCGAGAAAGCGAACATGAGGAAAGTAAAGATAGCTTGTACGGCACCTACGAGATTGCACCTGGTAAAAGGAGAACGGTTTTTTGAACGTGCTTCCCATGGATCATATCAGAAATATTTTGTAAATTGGGTTCCCCACTCACTTGGCCTGCCACCAGACCGGCGTATAACAGTTGCTGATCTGGAAGCCTTGCATCCCTAGGACCGCCACAATCACACACGCAAGGATATATCGCCCGTGCGCGGCTTTGATGTAGCTCGTATAAACTGCAACCGCGATGTTCAGAAGCTGTGCGGAGCGAAATAAAAATTGACACCTCTCTCCACAATCTTCCCCGTCCCCGCTGCCTCCGCCGACTTGGCCTTGAGGTCTTCCACCGTAACTGTAACCGTGACGAGATTCTCCGTGGGCTCCTCCACGGCGGTGCCCCCAAACTCCTTGTCGAGCCGTGAGAACTCACCCCCGCGGGTGATCAGCTCCTGGTACGTGCCCTGCTCAGCGACGCGACCGCCATCGAGGGTATATGTAGTCGCACTGAGAGAGGAAGTGCAGCGCATGTGTGACGAGGATGACGCGCTACCGCACCAGGGGGGCGAGCATGGCGTTCTGGAAAAGGGCCTTGCCGACGTTCGCTCACAGCCAATACCGGGTGATCGAAAATGACAATGTCAGCGTCGTAGTATACCGCCCGTGCGATGTTCACCTAAAAATCATCTCGTTTTATGTACTTGAGAGAAAAACAGGAGGGAAAAACATGCACATGCTGCTTTTTGACCTCCCGATACGAGTAGATTGATACCTGGAAGCCTGAAAATATATCACAAATAAAACACCAGTTCGCATACCTTTTTCGCCAATCTATGTGGGATGAGTTGAATTGACAATATTATATTCTGGTTCAGCAAGAGACACACCTCTGTCAAGTCGGCGTTCGGTAAAAGTTGAAGATCAGGCAACTAACCCTCCATGATTCGCCAGTAGCGGTCCGATTCGAACGGCTTCCCGAAGAGCACATTCTCGCGCTGCAGAAATAAATAAATGCATGACTGAATGAAACCCCTCATGTAATCGCGAACCAGCAAAACTCACCGCAGTCGCGTTCCGAATCCACGTCATCTGCGCGTAATACGCGACGCCCCCGCCAAACGACAGCTCGCCCCCGATGCGACGCATCTCTCCGATCAGCCCCTGCATCAGGCTCGACTTGTCCGCGCCGAGGCCTGACACGCCCAACGACGCCCGCGAGCGTCCCGAGCGGGATGCGCATCGTGACGTTCTGCACCTGGAACGGCCGCTCCTCCTCCGGCTCTCCTCCCGTCTCCACCACCTCCACCTTCTCCTTTTCAGGCACCATCGCCTTCTTCCCACTTTCCCCTTCATCGTCGACTCCCACTCAAACGACACCCCCTGTGCATCCAGCGCATACTCCTGCGCCGGATCGATCTTGAACGGCGCCTCATTTAGTGTCTGCGCGTTGAACACCGCCTTGAAGCGGCTCAGCGCATTCCACGCGTCGGCGATCTTCGACAAAGAACGCTGGAGCAACATCATCGGCTAGCGGAGGAGCTGGAAGAGGCTGTAGGACGAGAAGATTATGACGATGTTGAAGCCAGACGTGGCGCGCGCGTAGGCAACGAATACGAGTGTGGATGCGAGAATGGGGAGGGAGAACGCTACGGCGATGCTGTACAACGCGAGATTGATCAGTCATTGCAATTAGAACTAATTAGACCATTGTAAAGCTCACTTGGCAGAATGTACGTGTTGAATATTGCGGATGCCGCGCACTTCATTGGCGCGGATGTCGTAAATTCCTGCGCGTGTCAACAGAAGGAGTTATAAAACAAGTGATGTGCGTTTCAAGAATAGCAGAAGTATTTCACGACGCGCATGGAGCCTGAAAGAAACATTCTCATTTCAGCCATGTCCACGTTCTTCGCATAGAGAAATAAATTGAAATAGGTACTCAAGACTTCGAGCAAGATCCTTGCACCCAGGTCCGTAAACTTCATCGACTTGCCACTCGTATTGAACTGTCTCGCCATGATACGTTCCTGGATCGGGACGATAAATACGAAGAGGGAGAACCCAGCCGGTGCGGATGGCCCAGCTGTGGGATATCAGTCAGTCAACGGCGTGAATGTAATAGAGAATTGGCAGCAAAATGAGCAGCACGCACCTGGGTTAGCAGGATAAGGAGGTAGATGGTGACTGTGGTCGTCGTTACAAAATCTTCAAGTTACAAAGAAGAAGGGAAGGTTTATGCACCTTGAAGCGGGGCAGTCCATACTGTCCACGATAACGTACTTGTCAGTCGTGAGATTCGCATCCGGATGGATGATTTCTCACCAGCATGCTAAGGACACAGCAATATATATATGCCGCGTGGGCGGCGACGCCAGTGACCATACTCCGGTGGAACAACTGAACCGGGCGGTGAGTCATACAACCGAGTTGTACAACGTAACAAAACAAAATAAACACACCTGGTGCTGAGAGACACTCGGCAGCAGGACAACGCTGATGAGTCCAAACGCGGGAGGTCCCCGCGTGTCTCTCATGCCGCCGCCCTCGCCTTTGCAAATCTTATAATGGCTTGCACCACGTCAGTCAGCGACCGCGTTTGCGTGTTGGCAAGAATCAAAACTCAGGACAAATACCTTCACTAGAATTGGCCCGTGTCTCCGATGACCTGCGCACAAATCTAACCCACGAGTCGAATATCGGACTCGGAATCAACAAGAAAAGGGAAAAAGGAAAGCATTAAACGCACCTTGAACGCGCCCACGATCCAGGAGACATCGCCGAACACGTCGTTGAGTGCCCATGCTAAACTCGCTTCACACCGCTCCCCGGTATCGCGCCACTGCGTTTCTAGCGCCGCGCGGCGGGTGCAGCTGCAGAGCGCCTTGATTTTTCACCCAACCGCTTGCGCAACTGTGGATTTCTGCGCCCATCCGCCAGTCCCACGTTCCATTCGTCGGCAGACTGGACACGGCACGCCCAGGCAGCGTTATCATTGGACCTCAAAACACCTGCCCCCACATTGGCTGTGGCAGAAAAAAACTCGGCGGCGTTGAGATGGATCACGTTCAGTATGTGCATCGCAGCTCCGCCGAATGGTTTGTGCTCAATCGAGATGCTTCAAGTGTACAGGAATCCACTTGCACGACGCAGCCAGCAAAGAAACCCAGAGGAGATGTTTCTCAATGGTGCCAAAAAAACATAGCCCAGCCACTGGCCAGTTAAGATGTGCGCCCAGAGACCTCCACAGGCCAGAAGAAAAGCAGAGCGATGGAGGTAGTTGAGGAAGAGAGGGGGACGGATCAATCAACGGGCTGCTGATTGGCGAGCACCGCCACATCCTCCTTGCTTCCCGCCACCGTCTCGCTTTTCTGGTGACCTCGTCCGGATCTGCGGGACTTCGATTGGACATTCACGGCGCTTTTTTGACTCTGAAACCTGGGAAATCTGGCTGTTCTGACTCATTCAACGGCGCATTTGTCTTTCTGGAAAGAATCGCCGCACACTCATCCAATCTGTCCGAAATCTGCACCGTAATTCGAACCGAGGCAAAATGCAGACGTGTGGGCCTGAATTTCGCTGTACTGGAAGCGACGAAATATTGAGGCTACGTTGCCAGACTGGAATTTCACCACGGAAGGCACCCGCCATTCTTGATGGTGTTCGCTTTCTTGCAATTTGAATTACCCTTGGCACTCGGCTTCACTTCCTTGAGGAACATCTCAATCGTAGAGGCCTGCCTTTTTTCCTCAAACTGAGCCTCATGTCAGACATTTTCTTTCTATAGAAAAAACCGCCTCCACTTGGACGGCTTCGGAGCCGGCTTTAACCCGGCACACATCTATCTCTTTTTCGCCTAGACCCGAGCTTTCCTTAGTTAACGCAGTTTGTCCTTAAACCGGACTCCCAGATTCACGTCCATGTCGTATTATTCCAACCAGTCCAGCCCGAAATATGCCTCGATTGCCGATTTGTGAGTGGACGTTCAAAAATATTGCTTCAACCCATTTCGCATAGGATTCTGACCCAAAAGCTCAATTTGACGACTTCCGAATTCTTTTACGAGTATTTGGATCTTCGGAAAAACGTTAGTCTTCACGATCTGGAGAACATCTTGTCCACAGTTGTTGCTTCGATGTTCTGGGCTGGTGAGCATGAACCACGGATCGTATATCTTTCCTGCACATGTTCACTGTACTCCAGTCGGCAACACCCCTCCGCTGCCGCAGTGGTATGTCGAATCAACTCAGCAGTCAGAAGGGCCCGTTGGCGATGACCCAGGCATCAGTCTCATAAACCTCTACCTTGAAACTGTCAATACTACCAGCGCGCCCGTCTACTACGGGGAATTACCACCCTCATTGAAGAATTTGTGCAGGCCAATTTGGATGTGAGCAGATTCCTAGCTCAGTCTTCCAGTGACCTGACTTCGTTGGTGTGCATGCCGACATCGTGCTTCGCCTGACGAAGGACTGAGGCATAATATGAGATCGCAGTTGGCCTCGTGGCTTCCGTCGCACTCACAGCGTTATCGCTGCCATCTTTGCGCTTCGACGGAAGCACAAGAGAGGAAAACGGTCTCAATGTAGACGGAACGGGCATCCTGCATTCGATATGGCTGTATCGGAACCTAGAAATATTGCCCATACGACAGCCCCCTGTGTCGTATCAAATATACTGCTCGAGGAATTGCCATATACAGCGGATGGGTGGGGGTGGTTTAGTATTGTAAAAGGCCCCCGAGTCCGAATTCAAAGGGACCTAAGCGATTGGACAACAAACCGGCGAGATATAAGCATATTACTACTGGGGTAGGTGTAGTATATAACCTAAACCTAGGGGAATCCTTCCCGCAAAATTGCGGGAAAGAATATTGCGGAACAGGAATTCCGGATAATGAATGTCGGATGGAACATGGGAATTGTCCTAGCCCTAACCCTAGAATAATATTTGAGATGACGACGACGACGACGGAAGAAAGCATGAGAGGGTGGGATGACGGTGAGGGAGGGACCGGCGACGACGAAGAGCAGGGACGATTAGGACCGAGACGGTGGTGGGTGAGTGAGTGAGCGAGAGGAAGAGGAGCGCCGACACCAGAAATAGAAGCGAGCTATTAACGGAAATAGATCTCTGAGCTATTTAAAGGGTGCATAAATATAGAAAGCGGATTGACGGTCAATCCGCGATAGAATAGAGATAGGGACCTTATTTGAATCTTTCCGGCCTATGAACACCCGCATCATTTTCCTTCAGTTCCCCACCGTCGCGGTACTCGTACCACCGCTTGTGCTGCTATATGTGGACGTGATCGCTGTGTATGACGGGAAGCAAACACTCGATGCTCGGTGATTATATCGATTAAGTACATTGTGAGTATCATGATGCATGAATGGTGAGGGAAAACCCATGCACTGGCGTATTAGAACCTCTAGGTCTCATGATGTCTCCAAGGATTCAGTCTTGATTCCAAGACGCAAGAAGCTCACTGAGTGCTCATAGAGGCAAAAATGCTAAAGATAAGATGTCGAAGAAAAATCTAGTGTCTACCACGGCTCTGTAAACCCGTGTGATAAAAATATTTCTCCCGCCATAGGAACTGCCTCAATAAACGTGATTCGTGACTTCGTCTTGGGCCTTTCATCCGACATTTCCTTCCTGATACACCTCATGATCATCGCTGTATATCGCGATCCATTTCGTTTAAAATAAGAGGTTTGATGTCGGACTTCTCGCGCTCAAACATTGTTTCCTGAGTGCCTTCGGGTGGTTTCAATATATCGGAGAATTTTACACCGCTGAAGCTACCACCAATTATAGGATGTCAAGTGGGATCCTCTGACCTGCCGCTGCACCCGAGGCTCCAAATCCCACTAAATTCGAAACGCCGACGAGGATGGCCGGTATGACGATGATCGCACCGGCCACGATGAGTGCTGAGCCAAGGACTGAATGCCAAGAAAGGGGCATGAGTGAGTTTCAAGAAACTGTGATCGTCGGTGGGGTGTCTGAAGAGGGGTAAAAGTGAAGGCAACGGCAGACGCCAGGGCATTATAAGGGCCCACCCCGATGCCTCGTGGTTGATTCGATCGGAAACGCGTACGAAGGGTTAAATTAATAGTGTGACGGCCAGAGGTCTCAATTTATTTAACATGAGGACGCAGGGGTGCCAGTGGAGTTGATAACATGGTGGAATGAGCAACCTGAGGGCTCATCAAGAACAGAGATAATCACGGCCCGAAATCCTGGAGAAAAATAGTTCCTTCGAAATCCATTGTGACGTAAGACGGCGACAATATTTTAGGAGAAGGGCTTGAAGCTGTATTTAGCCCCAGCTTGCGGGCTGCAGGCGTTCATAGTAGTTGTAACGTCAGCGCGACAGAGACGCTTTAGCGCCGGATCAGGGGTAAACATGTCAAGCACCCGTCGCAGGAACCTCTGCTCAATAAGAGTACGTCGTATCCATGAAGTAGGAGGTTGTTGCTAGCCCCAGTTATTCGGCAAAGCTGAGGCTGCCAAAGCCGCAGTTACCACTAGGGCCCACGGAAGCAGAAACGAAGCAACCCGTATGATAAGTCGGTGTACAATTCAAGCAAAACGAGAGCAGCGCGAGATTTTCTTCCAAACTCCCAGAAACGTTTAACGAGATGGGTGCACGAACATTTGTACAGCGACTACAGAGATGCCGTTCAGCCGGAGGTGATTGCCGAGAGTCCCGGTCCGTGTTCCGGCCCCGGAACTCGGCTACGGTAGGCTACGGTGCATCGCACGATTCGCATTCGCCTTTCTCCGCTTCCTGGAGATTCTTTCTCCTAGCCGCGAATCTCCCTTCATACGTCCCTCCAGCTGTACTGGATAGACCTCGGAATCGCATTCGACTCGTTATGTAACAGGGATGATAGTACTCCTCATTCTCGTTTCCGAGCCTGGGACGTCTCTCTTACCTCTCTTCGGTGGCCTGCGCAATCTGTATGACTGTATTAAAATCTCGGAGCCTCTGAACCCTCTCCTCTGCCCACCTCTCATTGCTGAGCTCGTAATTCCGACTGCCGCGCTGGGGCAGTGAGTACGGCCGTTTTCCTTCACCATCTCAAAACTTATACTTCAACTTCTTGGACGCAAACTCATCACCGTATATCTCGGACGGGGTGCAGGGTGCACGCCCGTTTCCAATCATTTTTATTATGAAACCAACTGTATTGGCAGGCAATCTGGGTTCGACTCCACGCGTCCGAACTTCTTCGGCAGTTACCCTTTTCTCAACCAGGTATGCATCCTACTTTGATCACTAGGAAACGTCGAGGTTTATTGGATCATACTAGCCGGTTTACTTTCCCCCTTTCTCTCGGGATTCGAGTCGGGAAGTCCGGTTCGGATGTGGCGCATGGCGCCTCCGCCCCACGGTTACACGCAAGAATGGGTTCGACTCCCGGCGCTCGAAACTTGATAAGAAAATGTTAGTCATTTTATGGCTTTTAGGCCACGAGTGAATTTATATACATATATTGCTGATCATTGAAGATTGACGAGTGATGTATCACCTCTAGGCTCTGGTGTCTACCACCTTCGAAACTCTCTCTAAACGTACGCAGGACCACTGCACAGTTTCGGGCTTACTGGGACCTCCTGGGTCGCCTCTCTGATTTTTTATGCTCAAAAAATTGCTACCGTACGCAAGTGCACACGATTACTTCTCGCCTACCGAGCTTCTGAGGAATCCCTCCCCACGCTTCAGTTTGGTACCTCTCCCAGAACCTCGTCCGCACCTGATACGCATCATACCGTAACAACTCGTCCAGCCACACCTTATCGCTCCGTATATTGATATGCCCCTCCTCGCTCCCCGGATGGAACAGCAGCCACGCGTCCCTTTCCCGCTGCTTCTCGCCGTCCTCCATCTGGTTGAACCATCGGCTCTCGACGCTTGCTGCGGCGATTTTGTTGGCGCGGCTGAGGCGGGGGGCTCGTAGAGGGGGAGGGCAACAGGGAGAGTGAGGGGGGGCGCGTATCGTGGGTGGGAGAGGATGCCGCGGAAGATCTCGTACCTTTGGGCTTGGTTCACGTTCGCCGCGATCCTATTTGCGGCTTACTTCCCGGTTGCAGCGCTGATTTGGCATGGCGAGCGATGGCGGATCGCAGCCGGCACTCCGACGTTCCATCTGTATATGTAGGCTGAAACCAAGATCGAGCCAGATTTAATGTGTTAACGAGACGATGAGATGCGCTGCTCAATGGTGCATATATCTATTGTACGTGTACTGCAATTTAGTTTTCTTAATGCCCGCTCCGTGGCAGAAGGAATATAACATGCATGATTCCGTGCACGAACGGGATGGTTCGCGTTTGTAAATCATGAAACCTCAGTTGAATACATCCTCAGATGACGCCTGTTCCGATTCATTTCTCTTCGAGTATGTTTTTTCTCCATCGTCTCGCAAGTGGTGTTTACGGATGCCTCATGAATATTAACGATGAACTGAGGCTCGATGATAGAAATCACTACCCACTCCCGGCTTGACTCAATTACAGCCACGTACCCAGCCCGTCGAGCTGAGTAAAAATGAAAAGTCCGGTTTGAATACTTTACGTCTAAGTAGGTACAGTCTAAAGTTCAACGAGCGGCAAGACGACATTTTCTCGTCTCAGCGAACGATCTATGTGAATTTTCGGCATCAGCGGAACGCAACGGGTCTTCTGAATTTCGAGCCCTTTGTTTCCAAAGTAGCGTCCGCCCTCGAAGTTCCAGCAGTCGTTGCTGCGAGGCCAACCAGCCAAGTGCTGGATGTACTCCTGCAACTGTTTGTCGACTTCTGGGCCGAAGGATGGCACCGTCTTCAATGCGGCGAGGAATTTGGCCTCTATCTCGTTGTGGTGGTCGCATACTACCGCCATGGCGGCATGCAGGTCGATGTTGAACTGGTGCACCACGATGGTGAGGATATTGTAGCGATCGTCGCCCGTAGCTTGCTCTTTATTGTACGATGCGATGTCCTGAAGTCAGATTTCAGGCGAAATTTCCAGGTGAGCTGCTCACTCACGTTATCGAGAATGATGAGGTCAGTGATGTGGGACTCCAGCTCCTTTACGACAGGATGATAGAAGGCCTCATCGGGAAGATCGAGGTGAAGTTCTCCAGGTACGTAGGAAGGACGAGCCCCAATATTCTGGCGACGTGTATGCAGGTAGCTGTTGATGGTAAGGACGGTGTCGAAAGCACGACCCTCAGCCTGCACGACCAGTGAATCGAGGTAATCCTTGAAGGATTCTACGAAATGTCTCGCCGAATTCGGGGAGGCGGTCTTGATCGCTAATTCCCAGAATCTAGATCCAATTCAATACCTGCGGGCGCACGGGGACAGCCGCGACTCACTGACGCGTGGCCTCTCCAAGCACGATTTCGCCTTCAGGACGAGGCTTGTGCGGATAATTGAGGGCATCCATGACGATGTCCACCATCTCTTGGACAACGGCTGGGCTTTCTACATCGGTGTACTCTTCAACAAGGAAGAAGAGATTCATGAGGTCGCAACCGGTCCGCAAATGCTCTGAGACACAGATCAGCGGTGGTTTCGCATTCTCGACGCAAAGTAACGAACCTTTAGAGGCTTTCGCATACGCCAAAGCGGCAAGACGACCTACGTTTTAATTCAACATTTAGGCGTGCGGGGGGAAAGAAATACAAAGTACCAAAGTCACCCTTATCGAAGGCATACTGGGATTTCTTACTGAACGCTTTGAAACTGTGAAACCAAGCACTTGACTCTGCAGAAACCTCCTCGTAGTGCGGATTGATGATTCGCGGCCACGGCCATGTCTTCATGGTCTCGGGAAGATATAATATCGGCGTCGACCCGGGAGAAGTGGTGACTGTCATTGCGGACGGAATTAATCGCAACGAGGTGGTAGCGAATATCAAGGGTCAGGATCCATCAAATTTAAACGGCGATTCACTTGATGCATCAACTCACCAAAACTCAACGCGTGGCATGTGGTAGGTACAATGCTGTACAATGATTACACGGACGATCCCGCTGAGGAACATATGCATCATGACATCAGCAATCTGACATTCGCGTTTTCACGCGTTGTCGCATTGTTGATGAATTTTGTCCACGCGGTGTGCTTGAAATTTTGCAGGGGTATGCGGGAGGCAGGGATTGAGGACTCCCTTGGGCGAGAAAAGATTTTAATTCCGACAAACCGTCGCCGCAACATTGCACCGTCACCAGCGTTGTGGCCGACCCCACGTTTTGGAGTTGTGACGTTGTCGCGTTGACAACCATTCAAAAGTCATTGCCAAAAAGTCAAACGCCACAACTACTTCGTGCCATCGCCTTTGGACCTCAAGGATGGCATCTCTCCACTCCTGATGCTAACCGGTTGAACTCATTTCAATGGTTCCCTCCCTCACAAACGGTTAGCTGTCTCGTCGCAAGTTTCGTCCCAGAGTCCATTCCCTCCATACATAAGTTAGGGTCCCTAAATCTGCGACGTAATGTACGTGAGTCCTAAACTGTAGAATGACGGAAACCTTGTCGGCGCGGTTATTTGGTCGACAGATTTCTCACGGCATATATAGCTCCATGGGGAGACGGCCTCTTTGCCCGCAGACTTCGCACGGACCACCTAATCTCGATCTCGGACTACCTCGGACCTCCAGAATAGGCGCGGAAGCTCCAGGCGTCGAACTCCATGTGCAAAATCTGGTATCCAGGTCACTTTCAATGTATTCCACCCAACTTTACAGTATACCTTCGAGAATATCCGCCCCATCGGGGAAGAGAACTGTTAGTCATTCCGACGGCGCTCACCGCAAACCCTATTCTACGGATCTCCCATACTTCGATCACCGCAGTCAATCAACGAAGCGATTGATCTTCCTGACAGCCCGCGATTAATCTTCGTTGACAACCAAAACCGCGGTAACACGAGATAAGTATCGAGCGGTCACTTCGTTTCTCCCAATGGCGTCTACCGCCGTCATCTGCGCCCTCGTCGTGTTCCTTTTCTACGCCATTCGACGGATTTGGCACCGCGTCTTCTCCCCCTCGACAACGTCCCTGGCCCACCACGCAAGTCCCTAATCACAGGTAAAATTCGGTTCAGATGTACTCTCCGTTGCCCATTCTCATACATTGCCGTTAGGAAACCTCACCCAATACTACGATCCTGATGGTTCGGAGTTCCACAAGGATCTGGAGGAAAATTATGGTCAGGTTGTGAAAATCCACGGGCTTTTCGGGGTGAGTGACGTGGTCCTTTCACATTGCCCGCATAAACCTTATTTCATTCAAGGCCCGCCAACTGTATGTCTTTGACCCCGCTGCTCTATACACCATCCTCGTCAAAGATCAAGACGTGTACGGAGAAATGCCGGAAATCTTGTCGTACGTTCTCTATCTTCCCAGATCCCCCTGCTGTAAACATGTTCTGGCGATAGAATGATCAGTCTAACGATGGGCAAGGGGATTTTTTCCACCGCCCGCGACGAGCATCGCAAATATCGCAAAATCATGCTCCCTGCGTTTTCCACGGCCAACCTTCGTGGAATGGTCCCAGGATTCTACGAGGTCGCCGAGAAGGCATGTGGTCGATTCCTTGGCCCAATTCACGTCCATTCATATTTAATTTTCATAGGTCCGTGATAACCTCATCGCACCATATGTCGCGGATGGTCCAGAGAAGGCTCGTTTCATTCGCATTCCATTACAGCCCTTCCGGGATAACGAGTTCCCCAATTAGCTCGATTTTAACTCCATTTCCTCCCGCACCTCTCTGGAATTCATAGGCCGCAATGGGATTGGCTATTCGTTCGACCCAATGCTGCCTGGCCAGACCCTGACCGATCGCTATGCAAAATCCATCCGCGGACTCCTGTGAGTGGGTTGTGTTGAATTTGAGCTAAATGACCAGCGAATTGGCAGTCCCGCTGCGTTCAATTTGGCACTTTTAATGCCCATCCTGCCGATTCTTGATAAAAGTCCATTCCCCGCCTTCCGTCATTTCATGATTAACCTCATTCCGATCCCGGGGTTGCATGAGCTCCGCGATATCGTTGATTATACGGATGCAACGGCCGCCAAGTTGGTCAGTGATCGGAAAGCCGCAATCGAGAGCGGGGATCTGCACGTCAAGGAAGACGCGAAAGACCTCATGAGCATCTTGAGTAACTTGGTTTCGTTTAACCGTCCAGTACCCTTCTCACTCTTTCAGTGCGAAGCAATATGTCCGCCGAGCCCGGGATGCATCTCACGGACGATGAGCTTGTGGCTGCTACTGGGTATGTGCCTGCCATCCCTCCTGTTTCATTGAAAGACTAATTTGGCGGCCAGAATGGTTGTTACCGCTGCGACAGACACCACATCGGGAGCGATGACCAGACTTTTCAACATGCTAGCGCTATATCCTGAGATGCAAGAAAAGCTGCGTGAGGAGATTCTCGCTGCCCCAGAGCATCCGGACCACGACACCATTGTGGGGCTCCCATATCTCGATGGCTTCGTCCGCGAGGTCTTGCGGCTGTGAGTTCCCACCGCCAGTTTGTTGCTGTCCTTCTCATCTCTGGAAACAGATACCCGTCCGCGTCTCCATCAATGTTCCGACTGTGAGTTTCAGATAAATTTCACCTGCACGACTGACGCTGCCGATCTCCAGTGCGGAGGAGGACACCGTCCTTTCCCTCGGCACGCCGATTACTGGCGTCGATGGCACCCTCATGAGTTCAATCACAGTTCCAAAAGGAACGCTGGTCTACATTGCAATAAATGCTGCGAACCACAGTAAAGAAATCTGGGGAGAGGATGCGCTCGAGTTCAAGCCGGAGCGGTGGAAGAATGGGAAGGCCATCTCGGCCACGACACGTATGTGCGGAATTTACGGAAACACCATGACGTTCATCGGTGGCGGGAGGAGTTGCATGTGAGTCTAAGGGTCCGCACGTTGTGCATTGAACCCCAGCGCTAACTTTCCTCGCAGAGGTTTCAAATTTGCGCAGCTCGAGATTAGTGGGTGACTCCGTTGCTTTTCAAATTGAATAACCTGACGTGGTTCCTTCTTCCATCAGAGACTCTACTATTCGTCCTACTCCGTGCATTCAGGTTTTCGCAGCCTGATCCAGCCGTTAAATGGCGGTTGAGCGGCATTGTGTTGTCACCGTACATTGACAATGAACAACGCCTTCCTATACTCGTGGAATGCCTGACAGCATAACGTAGATATATATACGCAGTGTTTGGCGTCTTAATTTATTCTTTTTCTTTTGTTCATGCTGTTGTCAAGAAGGAAACCGCGAATGAACGCGCCCACACTGTCATCGAGCCACAACATGTAGGTGACCGTACCGTATACAGGGACGGCCGTCAATTTGACGAATTACGGCTGAACCCGCGCCATATCCCGTCCCGGAAAGCTAAAATCCAAACAACTGGCGGTACGGTACGGCTTGAAAACGGGCGTATACAGCACGTCCATGCTGTAGGTATCGCGACTCATCCACACCTGGGCCGGTGGATCAAAAGACGCGCGCAGGAGAAAATCACGTCAGGAAGAATGGAAATTGTCAAAGAAAATTTCTATATAAACTAAAAAATTTCGACTATCTTAATTTTTGTTTATCAAGTCTGGCTATAATATTATACGGGACACTCAAGGAAATTAGCCGTCCCCAAATCCACCTGAGCAATCAATGAGCGCCATGAATAGGTGACTCGAAGGAGGAAGAAACGGATAAAATCCAAGTGACTCTGGCGGCCGCCAGTGTGCGTGGTAGAAACGAGCGTGACACTGGCTAGGCGATGGTTATGTAATCGCATCCTCAGGGAGAGGGCCGGGGGGCGGCGGGAGGGCTCGAGAGCTGGTCTCCGGCGGCGCGACGGCCGAGCGGGTAGCCAGTCCGCACTGAGAGACGCGTACGAGGCGCTGGATCGAGTCGGAAGTGGGGGATGGCGGAGATGAGCTGGATCGGGGTCGATCATGGGGATGTAGGAAATATTTTGTGCGGCATCGAGTAACACGTCGTTTATCTGTTGCAACTGTGCGATCAAGCGTCGCATGCGATCCTCGAACTGTTCGACGGCAGCGGCAAGAGATGTCGCGATGTCAGATTGGCGGGTGTCGGCTTTTTCTTTGCTAGCCGAAAGCGAGCGCAAGCGGCGCGCGACGAGTGTAGAGGAAGTCGGCGCGGAAGGGTGAGGAATTGGAGGCGTAGTCGTGTTTTGTTGGGTGGTTTACGAAGGCCAACGAGAAGAGGTCGTGGTCGATGAGGTGGTAGTAAGGAGGTGGGGTGAAAAATGGTGGTAGGTGGATGTGTCGGTGACGGTGTTTTGGGGCCTATAACCTCACCAGGGTTCCCCCGGGTGATACTGGGCATGAACTAACAACGAATATCGAGGGCCCGAAGCTCGACCTCGTCGGAACGCGAGACCGCCGCCAGACGTGGTGGTTGTTGTTGTTTTTGTTTCCGTCCACGCTTTGCCAACCTCGAATCCAGCCTGTATATGAGACACGTCGTCGAAATATCGACTCGTCATATACAGACCAGTTACTGGTCTAGCCAACTGGTTTTATGGACATGTTGCGAGCGACGCTCGAGAGGTTTGGTCTTCCCTGCAGTAAACATCCTCTCCTCGTTGAACGTCGAGTGCGGGATGATTTCTGGTCCCGACGTTCTACACAGATCCTAATTTTTATCCAGTCGTCGGAGTCAAGATGCGCCATCGGGATTTCAGCAGAAGATCAATGTCCTCCTGAGCTCAACGAGCTGTGTCGCATGGGTGACATCCCTCCTCGCCTGACTCAAGGTGTTGAACTTCCTCGGGTACAACGGCCATCCTCCTATAGCTAGCGATACCGTGCCGCATCTTTGCGCTGCGCATTTGCCGCTCCGGCGACTGCGCTTTATCCGACATCTGAAACTTACTCGCGGTGTCTCCGAAGGTCTTACAGCCCCTCCAAATTCCTGCTGTGAGGGATTTTTCGACTGAAACTTATTGGACAACCATCAGCCTGTGCTCAAATTAACGGAGGGTTCACTTTTTGACTTGCCAAATTGACTTGTGCCCGCGCGGATTGACTTGTATTGACTTGTGCGTGGATTTGGGTGCGCAATAGGGCTGCCGCCCGTGGCCGTGGCCACGGTTCGACGGCACCCGTGCCACAGGTGCTGTGCCCGTTCCGTCAGCCATTTTGCCACCTTGCTCACGGCACGGCTACGGCACGGGTTTCCAACCCAACGGCCCGTTGAAACACGGCCGTCACGGCCGTGTAACGGGTTGGTATTGTGGGCCACAATAAGGCCTAATTTTGCCTGCAGCGTAGTTCAAATATTTGGTAACTTGTTCGACATCACGCCTTTTCATGTTTGACTACTTGTTGTCCCTCGGAACAGCAACTTGCGGTTCGTGCCGGCAATTGCCGGCCTGTGATGACGGAGTTTGATCTCAGTTTGAACCACATCCTTTTGTAGCGGTGAGTGATTTACTGGTCTGATCTCTTATTTCCAAGCATACTGAGGAATTGAGGAAGCTCTCATATTATTATTAGGTCATTTGGCAAGGTTCTTCTGTCTTGTGAGTCTCAGGCATCTTGTCATTATATTCAAATATCACGTTGCAAAATATAACTCATTGCACATTTTACAGAGGCCTTCAGGTAGAATTTACATCAAGAACAGCTCATGAAAATATCTGAACAATAGCCGTGTACCCGTTACGGCCGTGCCGTCCCGTCGGAGGGCTAGAAATCCCCCCAACGGCCGTGTAGAGCACAGGCCGTGCCGTGGATTGGCCGTGGATTCCACAGCCGTGCCCGTGACGGGCACGGGTGGCAGCCCTAGTGCGCAAGTCAATTTGTCGCCCGCACAAGTAGACCGGTAACCGATCTGTCTACGAGACAAAACTGTCGGTAGACAGACCGGTCGATCTGGTTTTAAATTTGAATGACGAGCGGCGGCACCGCCACAACGCGTCATTGAGCGCGTGAAAGTCACGTTTGATGCCCCGGACTTTGCCAAATCGGCTTGTGGCCCGGTATACACGTCTTCAGTCCGGTTCCCTCCGGCTACATGAAATAATTGAATAAAACAACAAAACTTCGGATTGGAGGCAAGACTTTGAAATTTTCAACCACCTGGCAAAATAGATCTGTGGTAAAACCACCCGCGAATGGTGAGATCGGTTGCGAGCTAGCGAAACAAATGATTGCACCGACTTCAAGCAGCCGGGACTGTAAAAGGTATACCAGTTGAGTTTGTTGCCGCCGTGTCTTTGAAAATGTGGAAGCTTCTTTGGTTTGGAGTCACTCTGAGCAGTGTAAACCCAGTCAAAACGAGGGGAATACATACATTTCCACACTTGAAACACCCAGCGTCGTGAATGAGCAAAAATGTTTTTGGCGTTCCAACAAGCCGGTCGCTATCAATCATTGCGACCTTGCCGCCCGGGATGTTCCGAAGACAGCGGGGGAGGAAAGGAACTAAGAGGATGGATCGAGGGATAGTTATAGACAAATTCAGTTTAGTGAGGATGAGTGGTGTAGCCGAGCCCAAGCCCAAGCCCGCCCAAGCCCAAGCCGCCCAAGCCCGCAACACCAAATTCAAACTCCGCTAAGGGGGGCAAGCCGTTTGGCCAAGCCCATCGGGAAAGTTTGGGAAGGCTGGTATAACAGAAGTAGCTCCTCACTGAAGGCCGCTGAGGTGCTCCACCGTACTCCGGGTTTTGACACCTCAATTCCGAGGCTATCGAGGGCCTTCGAGAGATCAGCACTCACTCGCCACTTAGGACAAAACAGTTCCTGTGGTACATAAAAAACACGTCTCGTCATGGTCGGTCTGAGCATACCATACAATTGGGCTGGTCGTCCCCAGGCGAAAAAAAAATCCAATGCATATAGATACATCTAAGCTCATGCGATCTCATCTAATCCAAACTGTATGTACGTGCTACAATAATTCTTGTGTCTAAAAGTGTCGTTCGTTTCTCCTTGACAGCGCAGACTCTATGCGTGAAGTGCACGCCTGGATCGCTCGTGAAGGACATTGGTATAGTATACTTCAGTAGCAACAGCTTGAGAATGAGGGCCACCGAACGGATCTTGAACTTGAAATATTTACGCCGTACCTGGCCATATAGGCTACGCGGCAGTACTGCTAAGTAATGTAGCATGGGGGTGGGAAGAAACTACGAGAGTATGAGTGAGATGATACCTAATTTTTAAGTAAATGTGATGAAAAGGAGAGATCGTACGGGGAAACTATGAGATGGAGAGGAGAGACCGAGGTGAGAGTATGAGAGGATAAAACAGGAGGTATGGGAGACAGCTTTTTCGGTGTATGACGGTGAAAGTGGTGAGAATTAATATAGGTTTTCGTAAAGTATGAGACAAAGAAAAGATAGAGATAGAAATAAAACAGGGAACTCAGCGGAAGCGACCAGTAGCGGAAACAAACTGAACGAGGGCTTTGAGAAGTTTGGGGTGCGAGAGCAAGGAGCGGATATCCACAGCGCCCAATATACCAGCACCATAGGACACCTGCTGGAGCGGGGGTCGAAGGATCAAGTGTCTAGGTGCAGTGCATATTTGGATCGCCTGCGAAGGACGTGCGCGTACTTCAGTAGCAGCTGAGCGGTCGAATTAAAACGTGGAAGTGGGAAGAGAAGAAAAGGACAGACGTACCCAATACACGGCCATCATGACGAAGGAGAGGCCCGCGAGCAGCGCCGATCCGGGCCCGAGCCCCAGGTTGGTGAACAAGGCGCGGCCGAAGAGGCTGCAAGTACAACGTGAGCGGGGGGAGAGGGAGATGAGAATCCCCGGAGGAAAGACACTCACGGAAACACGGACGCGATCGATGACCGAAAGAGATCGTTCGCCGCTAACACCGGGACCTGGTAATCCGGGTACGCAGCCGTGATGTACGTGAGGATGCTTTGGAAGATGAGGAAGATGCCTGGTAGGTACAACGCTGCGCCTATGACGGGCACAATCCTAGAAAAAAGCATGTAAGTAAGCGTCGCCCACACCGGTGCTGCAGACAGTCTGACTTACCAGGGGATGCTGGCTTTGGAGGCGAAGCCGAAGATCAAGACGCTCGTCGGAATAAATATACTCGCCATGAGACCGATCTCCAATTTGATTTCGGGCGCCACCGTCTTGTTCGCGGCGGCGGCGCGGGCGTATCGCGGCGTGATATGGTACATCTGATCCATAGAGACCTCGTCGATGAAGAGATAGTCCACTCCTTCCCACGTGGCAATGAGGTCGCGGCGAGTTCTCGTCTGTGTGGACTTGCCGGTGCGCTGACTGACACAGAGTGCGGAATGCAAGGTCATGCCGTTGATATTTCTAGCAGCAACACCTGTATAAGCTGACAAACGAAATCTGCGCTCCTGCCCTCTCAAGCGAAAGAAGTCCTGCAAGGCATGTATGACTCGAGACTTCCCAGTGCCCCCAGGACCGTAAAGGAACATACGAAGCTGTTCAGGTTGGTTCTCCAAACTATGAGTAGCAATGATACGGAAGGCGTCGGCCTGCTTGGGGTTCAATGTCCACTTCTCAATGTGCGCTTCTATATCAACGTGACGCAAGGGCTCTGAAGCCTCGATATCTTGTCTGATTTCTGGGCTTTCTTGTGGTTCCGCAAAGGCGCTCCGCAATGCAGACCCATCGTCGAGCAAAGACGCGCTTGTCTGTGTTGAATTCTGCTCGGGCGGTGAGGCTGCGTTAGTTTTATCCCCCGCGGATGCACTCCGTTTAAACCGATCTCGACGGTCCTCATATGCCTTTCCCCAGACGTCCTCGTGGTAGGTGTCAGTCACTAGATGTGTGCCTCCGAGAGCCGCGGTCTCAGACATCGCAGCAGGATTGTCGATGGAAGGATCGTGCAATTCTGCACGGTACATCCCCGACTCTTCAGCGTAATGCACGCATTCTAGAATGGATTCGTGTGCTGCGGCCCTCTTCATAGAAAATCGTGTTGTGAGCTCCTCCAGATGTTCAAGAATCATTTCCTCTGTGACATCTTCTCCAGCAAAATCGTCTGTAACCTGCGTGCGCCGCCTACGATCCCGTGAATTCACAGCCCTTCTAACACGGTTTCGACATTCGGCGAAGTGATCATCCCGACTATCCCAACATTCGTGCAAGATCTGCATATTTTCCATTCTGTATAGCACATCCCGGGTACAGGTTTGCACAAATGCTTCAAACGCTGCCTCCCATGACTGAAACTCTCCTCGTAAGTCAGATGCTTGGCGCCATGGTTTGAAAAATATGAGCATCAACCGGCAATAGCGTGCACGCAGCTCAGGTTTGTCGCGTCGCGGAATTCCCGACCCAATTGGAACAGGTATAAGCCTTTCACTCGGAGCCCGGACTCGAAGAATGTGGGACCCAGCTTGATCATGGCCTCTCTGCAATGCAACTCGGGGACGCTTGTGACTTTCAACTTGCAATACATGCTCCTCAACATCCTCATTTGCTTCATCCGCCTGTGCAGAATCATCAAGCATTATACCTGTTATCTCGGAGCCATCTACGTCCTCATGGGCTCCGTGCTATCAGCATCCTCGCTGCATTTCTCTTGGTGCTTACGCCGGTCAGAGGTTTTACTAACTTTGTCCACGTGCGCTATGAAGTCCCATACGCAGACATCATTGAGCTCTGGTCCTCTCTTGTGGTAGTCGCCTAGCTGGTCTATTCATCTTGGATTCAGTCCAGCGGGCAGACGGGTGGCTGTACACTTTTGAGTGTAGAAAAAAACCAACCCAAAAGTGTACAGCCATCAGTCTGCCCACTGAATTGAACCCAAGATGAATAGGGTAAGAAAAAAAAGTCGGTTAGGGTGCGATTTTAGCTTAGGGTAAGAAAAAAAGCCATGACCCAATTGTGGAAGAAAAAATTCAGAATCCACCGATTTCGTCAGATTTGTGCAAATATTGGGTTTCTTTAGGGCAATAACCCCCTTAAAGAAGGGGACATGGTCCCATATACCCGGATTAGATACATAGATATAGGTGTGGAATCTCAAACCATAAATGCAGACGCCGCACCCGAAACATTTGAAGATTGTCTCACTGGAGGGCGTATGTAACGGAAATGTGCCTTTGTAAAGCCGTGGGGGGTGCCTGATTATTTTTCCATGCTTGCCTCGTGATTATTATGCTGCTTCTATGCCCTATGCCCGTGCCGTCGCACATAGTACCATATGCCCTCATCAGCCGGACCCTCTGTTCCGTCGTATACATAAGTACTGTGTTGTCCGTAGTTACGTCTTCTTGTTGTCTTCTTGGTCAATCCACCACTTACGCCAGTTCTCCTGCTTGAATACCCCCTCTGAACGTGTTCCGGATCCCGAATCTTCTCCGTCACAAAACTAGACCAATATGGTAATGGGGGGGGGGGGGTTGATTATACTCGCGAGGTCCACAACATGAACAACGAGTCTACCGAAGACAAACATGTAGAACATACGGGTGGTTATCCATACATAAACCTACAAGATGCCAACGGAGCACACACAGATTCCAGGGGGGCCGATGACTACAAGACGCTGAGCAACTGTGACTGGCTGGCCATTGGAATGGCAGGATCTCCGGTTAGAACCTCGTGGGACCTGACCACCAGTTAAAGAACTGATGTACAGGAAGTGTTCTCTCTTCCCAGGTAAAAATCCCCGGTATCCACCAGTGCACAAAGAAGCTTGTCGTAGGTCTTCCCTTTGCAGGGTGCATGCATACCATCTGCGTCCGGAGACACAAACCCAAGGACTTTTGGGAGACACCCTGACATGTTCAACTTCCGAGGAAGGTCCACAGCCAAGGAGTCAGTGTGTTCAAACTTCCGAAGAAGGTCCACAACTGACGAGGTAAAAGAGCCAGTCACACACAGTTTCCGGGGAGAGCGACGGGGCGCTACGGTTACTGGAGGGAAAGGCGGAAGGGAGTCCGGAACTCGAGTGGGGTGGGTTGGTGGATATAGATTTTTCTTTGGGAAGCTCAGCCATTGAGGCAGTAGGAGGCACGGTAAGGGGAAAGGGCGAGAAGTTTTCTGATCGGGATCGACGCAAAGGCTACTGCGCTACATTGCCAAACAGGATCGGCACTTTACGCTCCGGAGATCCGTTCTGGTTCAGATGTTGGTTCGCTGACAAGGAGCATTGGGACAGAATCAAAAACTTTAAGCACGTCGTATGCCAATTTGGCCAACACTGGAGTAATTTTTCGCAGAGGAAGCAAGCCGCGGAATAGTTGTAGTGGGTCAGGAAATTGCTTCACGACACCAGGTATTTCAACGTTCAGTTTCTCGAGGAAGGTATCTCTAATCACTTTGAGCTCCGGGTGTTCACACACAAACAGCGCGTGCGGGGCGTCTTCAACGTAGATGTAGCAGAACCTGCAAAGCCTCCACTGCCGGGGAACGACTTTCTTTCCGCGTTCTTTCCATCGGCGGCGTTCCACAGCAAGGCTATGGCTAGATAGGATCAGCTTCGTTAGGGCTTTCCGATGTTCCGGTTGTTTGACTCTGAGGTAATGGCGAAAATCTAGGGACTTCTTGACCAGCTTCCCGGTGTCGTTGTCTTTTTCAAGTCGTCCCACCAGAAGATCGCGTACTCTAGAAGATGACTGGATTTCATCATCGACCCAGGCCTCCATGGAATGTTTAACCGCCTTCATCGCAAGTTCCACTGTTGCAGCATTGATCTCGGGCGATATGTCTAATTCAACGGGGATATGCAAGCGCGACAAGACAATACGGAGGTCATTGATCCACGAAATCTCGCTTGCACGAGCCAGTACAAGTGATTGTTGAAGAGCATTCCATGCGGGCCTCTTGCGATCCAGTTCAAGTAGGTACAAGAGATTTTTCAGAGCGAGGTAAACTCGGCGGTACTTTATTGGCCATATCCCAGTTTCTGAGAAGAGAACTGCTCGTAGGCTTCGTGAGCCGATCCCAAGCATGCGTCGCAGGAAACGAAGTTGAACACGCTCTAGCAGCTTGATGCTCTTAAGGTCAACATCCAGGCAAACATCGCAGCCAGATGTTAGGTATGGATCCACTCGTGCCATGTACAAGGTTCGGGCGTCCCATGCAGGCAAGTGTCCAACGAAACGATCCAGGCCTAGTATTACATTTGCAACCGTACTGGCCTTTTTTGCTTTGATTTTATAGTGCTCCCTCCATAGGAACTTGGTGCCAGTTTCGAGCCAGATCCCTAAATAACACGCCTTTTGGACTTGCTTGATCACGTTTCCACCCAGGTGGAATTTGGGGTATGTTTTCTGCCGTGGCCCAAATATCTGATACACACATTTGGCGATCGAAGTTTCGCAGCCATTATTATTGGACCAAGCCTGCGCTCCATTGAGGTGGCTTTGGAACCCTGGTGGGGATCCTGAAGCCGTCAAGATATCATCTGCATGTTCGACGTGACAGATGGGAACACCGTTAAGTTCAATATCTTCCGGATGGTGTGCGAGAATAAAGTCCGACATAAATAAATTCCAGAGATGAGGTGAACCCGGATCACCGGTTAAAATACCAAGTAGCGACCTGAAGGCAGGTGCGAATTGACCATCGAGCCGGACTAAGTAACGAATGCGATCATACAGAATTTTCAGCCATTCAATCATAGGGCCAGAGATTCCCATCGTTGCGAGTTTTACCCAGAGAGTTGATCTATCGGTTCCGGGGAATGCGTTCTTGAGATCCAGGTATGCCACGTATAGAGGTTTTTTGAGGGATTGGGCCTTGTCGATGAGGCACAGGAGGACAAAAACATTATCATTTGTGCGGAGTCCGTCTTGGAACCCATTTTGGGTTATTGGGATGACCCCGATATCTGCCGCACCTTCGCGAACACGTCTGTCAATAATGAGTGTGAGCATTTTGAGCATGCAACATTCCAGCGCAATTAGACGGTAACTTGAGGGATCCGTGGGGTCTTTATCCTTCTTGAGAATGCCAATTAATAGGGAAGTCAACCAAAAGCGGGGCATGTCCTGATTTTTTAAGCAGTACAGGAAGAATTCCAGGAGCTTTTCATTCGGGATTGATAGGCAATCATCATACGAGAATCCATCGACGCCCATGGCAGTCTCCAGGCCGTTAGCCTTGATATGACGTTTAACTTCTTCGATCTCTTCAAGTGTTATGTCGCGAGTGTATGATTGACGTGGAGATGAATCCAGAGGTGGGTGCAGGCTTTTTGCAATCCTTGCATGGAATGCGAGCTGGTCGGAGTTGAAAGAAGCAGGAGTCACTTTGGGGTAGTTCAAGCGAGCCTCAAATTCTGCAGACAGTTCTGTCACTGTAACTTTTGCCTTCTTTGGACGTGGGTCTGTGCATTTGCGAACGAAGTCCCAGAATTCCTTGGGTGTCTTGCAAGCCAGGAGATCGCTTCGCAGTTCAAATTGCAGGGCATGAACTTTCGCACGGCCACGATGACTCCGCCCAGCATCCTTATCTGGAGTATCCTCTCCGGTATTCCACGGTTTTGGTTTGAGCGCAGAGGTTTCTTCCAAGGATGTGGTGACCTTGCGGTGCTTGCATTTTTCGGTGGGAGTTGCATGAACGATCTTGCAACCCATTTCGGATTGTACAGCGGCTGCGGCATGTGTTGGGTCAAACGAGATATGGGGCGCGGGAACAGACCGAGCACCCTTGGCCAAGGTGTAATGTGAACCGGTATGGGGCCCAGAATTAACGGGCCAGCATACCCTTGACTGGCTCACATGACTCGTTCCATTTTTGGCATACGTATCGGCCCATCGCCAGCATTCTTTTCCATGCCCCCGACTCAACTGCCCTACACCGTGTACGATGCTTTCACCAGCAAGAAGTTCAGAGGCAATCCTGCTGCGGTGCTTCTTCTGCAACCTGATCATAGCTTATCCGACGATCAGCTGAAGCTGATCGGGAGGTAAAAAGTCTAAAGAGGGTCAATCTTCATCGGCACTCACTCGATGCCAGGGAGTTCAACCTTTCCGACACGGCCTTTCTTGTCCCCCTCGAAGACCACAGCGAGGCAGCTCCACACTTTTCCCTTCGCTGGTTCACTCCTAGTTCGTCCCAGTCATCAGCAAACCCTGAGCCCACTCCATAGTACTACATAGTGCCGTGTAGTGTCTATAGTGGCTGTAGTGCGGGTCCGGGGTCATGGAGTACTCTGTAGTGCAAGGGGTTCTCTCTGCAGTACTATAGAGTGGGAGCTTCCCAGGTCAGAAAAAATCCAATTAGTGTTGCTCCTTGCAACTTTGTATTCATTTTTCTTACTGGTGATGATATCTATTGAACACAATTCAATTTCATGTTTTTTGTGACTATATTACACTGTTCTGTTTAAATTGTAATTAAATTATTAAATTAAATTAAATGGCTGCTGCTGGCCGGAATCGAACCCTCGACCTCGCGAGAACAGACAAAATACTTTGATAGACAAAATACACACTAGGCTAAAGCAACCATAAATGTATATAGAAACCTATACTATTTATGTGGATCTTACTGTTCTTCTCACTCATTCCACCTCTCTTGCCACTCCTCTTTTCATTCTTCTGAGGTATGGCGGTCCAAGTGCACATTTATTATTTATGAGAAGATATCGTGTTTACGTGCATTTTTTGGGCCATTTGAGTCAACGGTAATGTCTTTGGAGGTCTTCACCTCTATGTAACAGTTTCTGCTCGCTACAGGAGAAAAAACAGTATAAGATTGAGTCTTGTTTGAGGAAAATGTTTCCCTGTTCCATTCTTACCATAAGGGTAAGTTTTTTAAGCTTTGATATATATATTTCTCCCCTCTGATTGAAAGTGTAAATATTTTTGTGAAATTTTTCAAGACAATTTTTTTTTTGAGTGGTTCACATGTTTTATATATATTTGTTTTAGGAGTGTGGCGCTGCTGTGGCTGTGCCAACCCTAACTTTTGTCAGAAACCAACGCTATGCCTCCTCATATCCCGCAAGAACTCACAGATACTATCCTCGATTGTCTACAAGATTCCGAAACTTCCCTGGCTCAGTGCGCACTGGTGTGCCACTCATGGAGACATTCGGCCCAGTCTGGGCTTTTCCATATGATCTCTCTCGGTGCTGGTCTACAGGGAGGGTTTGGCCACGGTATTTTGGATGCGCCACCTCTAGGTGGGGTATCAGACCTATTTGAGACCTTCCGTGATCTCCTAGTCGATTCACCTCATCTCGCATCCCATATTCGGAGGCTTAACATCGGCCTACGACCGCTAGAGTCCGAAATCGACTCATCAGATGCCCTACCCACTCCAGCCTGGCAGAAGATAGAAAGATCTGTTAGGGAAATCCTACCCCTCCTCCATGCCTTGAAGTACTTGGCGCTGTTCCCATGTGGACCGAGTACACACACTTTCCAGCTGCAGCCCAGCGTTTATGATGCATTCCGAATGCTCTCGCCACAATCCCTCATTTTTTTCAGTTGGCGTTTTCCTGACTGTTCGGCTCTTACTTCTTTCGGGGTCACCACGAAGATATCCTTGAAATTCGTTGAATGCGAGTTCAATGAGCCAATATCTGGCTTTCCTGTCATCGGCAACCTTGATGCTGTTGAAATAGACCGCTGCACGGGCCTTGCCGTCTTCTCTCAGCATTGGATCCCTGCACAGGAGTCGTACACCAAATATATGGCTATTAAATTACCATACGTCCCGGACTCTGCTTGGTCAGCGTCGCAGGCGTTCAGTTGATCGAGGCTTAACCATTGTTATTGATACCGGTAAGGATTATTTGTTTTGTCTACTCCTCTAACTCATCCTCTTCAACAAGTTCACGCAGATTCCCCCCCGTTGTTCAGTTTTGATCCATTTTCGCACCTGCAGAGACTGGATCTTTCGTTCTCCGAAACAACCCCTAGCATGTCAATTTCAATGGCATGGGTTGAAATAGCCTTCATGGGTCTTGTCCTCCCAAAAGGAATCACTCTTCACCTGTCAATCACGACGCTGTACTTTCCCTTTGGTCGGAAGGCGGATTGGGAAGAAGGCTTACACACAGCATTGTGCCAGAATTGCGACTTGAAGATGGAAGCACACTTGACTCAAAAGAACGAGCCAGAGGGTCGTAGTATCACGTACATTTTCAGTTCTAACTAGATAAATCTTCTCTGTCGTCAAGTACCCGAGATGTGCACGCTCTACATTACCTACACAATATGAATTAACCAACGTACAAGACGGTACGGCGTGCATGGGCAGGTAGTTACATTTGCACATCCGATTCCGAGGCAACCGAGTCAGAGCACTCCAAAAATTCCGCGTCAGAAACAAAGGAGTCAGAGAAAAAATGATATTGGTTTCGTGCAGTAGCCCGTGGGAATCAAGAACAAAAGGCAAGTACAGTATACGATATAGCGACAGCAAAATCAATCTATCTCCTCCATTGCGGGGAGCTTAGACGTTGAGAAGGAAGCTAAAGAATGGTGAGCGCAAGGACAAAGAGAAGAGGGAAGGTAGCTTGCTGCCACTGGCAGCGCCAAGCGATGCCGCTCCGCACGACCATCCCACTACTCCCACCGAGCATGATGTTCCATCCACACCATCCCGCCTCACTGCGGGTATCCGCAGCTTGGTGTTTGGTGTCCCAGAGACTCCACCCTTGCTTCGCACTCGAGAAGAGGCGGGAAGGGAAGGCAGAGGTGTATGATGTATGTCGAGCGCCACGCCTGAGCATCCGTTGTACTCACAGATTATCTCCCTTGGCCCAGGGAACGGCGCGCGAGCGTTCCAGCGCCACGACGTCGGTGCAGAAGCTGGTGCAGGTACAAGACGAGGTCGTTGCTGAGGGAGCACCGTACGAGAGGTACGTCGGACGGCTTGCCGCCTTCGTGATGGAGGCACCAATGTAGTATATAATGTAGCGTTGGTAGTGCCGCGAACGCTAAGGGATCTTCGGATTGTCCACAGCGAGGGCGAAGCTCGGGAGGTCGTATAGAAGGAGGCGGAGGTTGATGCGCCTTCGAGTGGCAGCGGGGCGTCGTTGTCGGCAGTCGGCCTCCTCCTCGTCAACGTCCAGACCCAAGCTCATGTCGTGTCAGCAAAACAATAAAGCAGCGCACAAAGGGTGAAAACTCACGAAATCAGGTGGTGGATGCGCTTGACAAATGATGTCAGCTCATCGAGCGCAAAGCCAGACGTCAGCAGCGCCGTCTCGAACAGCAGGTACGTCAGGTCCCGCACGGACTTTTCGCCCTTATCCTCCGCCTTCTACTTCAGTTCCTTGATGATCGCGTTGGTCAAGTTCAACTCCAGCATCTTCTTCGACGCCATGTACGACGACATCGACGAGTCCCGCAGAGCCTGCACCTTCATGATCCGCTCCTGCACACACTGTCAGTGCAAGCGCAACTGATTGCGTCAAGGTACTTACCATGCTTGACGACCACCCGAACTGCCCGGTGACGTGATACGGTTCGACACGACGACCTTTTCGACCTTGTCACCGAGCGCGCCCTTGACCGTGATGCACAGCTCGCAGAACTCGGCCACCTCCTCCCACTCCTTCTCCTCCTCCTCTGTCTCCTCAAGCTCGAGACCCTCCTTCGACACATAGATCAGCTTCTTGCCGTCGAACTCCTTGAGCTACGTGATCGCATACTCGTCGATCGGGTCGATGAGGAGGACCTCGAAGCCCTTCTTCTTGAGGACCTCAAGGAAGGGCGAGTCGCGGACAGAGGCTAGGGATTCACCGGTGAGGTAGTTGATGGATTTCTGGACCTCGGGCATGCGGAGCGATGTAGTCTATAGGTGATATGATCAGCTACACGTTCAATGGCAAAAGCTGACGCACCCTTGAGCGAGATCTGCTCCTCCGTCGACTTCGTCGAGAAGAAGCGCGGGAACTCGGCGAGCTTGCTGTAGTTCTGCGCGCCCTCGCGGATACCGAGCTTCAGGTTTTTGTCGCTATAGGTGATATCAGCTACACGTTCAATGACAAAAACTGACGCACCCTTGAGCGAGATCTGCTCCTCGGTCGACTTCGTAAGAAGAAGCGCAGAAACTCGGCGAGCTTGCTGCGGTTCTGCGCGCCCTCGTAGATACCGAGCTTCAGGTTTTTGCCGAACATCCCGTAGAACTTGGCACTTGTCCTCAGCAATCTCGCTAAGGAGGTTGACGCATTTCTTAACGATGTTCTTGTGAATGACCTTGAGGATCTTGTTCTGCTGGAGGGTCTCACGGGAGACGTTGAGAGGAAGATCCTCAGAGTCAAAAATACCCTTGGCGAAGTTGAGGTACTCGGGGATGAGATTCTCGCAGTCATCCATGATGAAGACGCGGCGGACGTAGAGCTTGATATTGTTGCGCTTCTTCTTCGACTCGAAGAGGTCAAAGGGGGCACTGAACCGTGAATCAGCTCGATATCGAAAAGAAAAGGAACACCGCTTGGGGATGAAAAGGATTGCCTTGAACTCGAGCTGACCCTCGACGGAGAAGTGCTTAACAGCAAGGAGGTCTTCCCAGCCGTTGGCCACAGTCGTGGTAGATAGATTTCTTGACCGGGTAGGCAAGTGAAGTCGTCTGTGCGTCTTATCAGCTACACTTTCCATGGCAGAAAAAAAACAGAAATTGACGCACCCTTGAGTGAGATCAGCTCCTCATCAGCGCAGGAACTCGGCGAGCTTGCGGCGGTTCTGCGCGTCCTCATGGATACCAAGCTTCAGGTTCTTGCCAAACACCTTGTAGAACCCATCCGAGTCGACGGCGATCTTGCTGAGGTCGCAGATTGGGAGCAGTGATAATGTCATAATATGGTTGTGGTTCCCGCAAATCCGGGAATGCGGCCATCAGATGACCGATGGTATCTCTCGCTCTTGACTTGCCTCTTCACCGTCAATATCCCACAAAATGAAGCCATCGTAAATGGGTTTGAACTCGAGATCGCGAATACCCAAATTTTATTTTATCAATCATTCTTCTTGTGAGCTACTAGACGAGTCGTCTCTAAGGTCTCCTCCGTCTCCCGCATCTCCATTCTCAGCTGCCTGAAAAGCCAAAGTCCGTATCATCACATCCAACCCCTGCGCGAATAGGACAGCCCGAGGCAGCCAGATATCCCGAGGGAGTGCAACAACAATCTCTTGCCCCCTGGTTCCAGGATTGATTACCTCCGTCACCGGATATGCTCTTTCCTCCCACTCTTCTTCGAGGACACCATAACCACCCGGCACAATACCCCGTCGAATAATTCCTGTCAACGCTGCGCTGAAACTTGCCTCGCCCTCTGCCGACCGAAAGGGGTTGCTATGGCAGGCCACTTTGATAGCAGGATGGCGAATGTTGTCCGCCAAATCAGCGGTAATGGCATTGGTAAGATATTCGTTGGGCTCATCAATCCATCCATCTTCTTCATCTTCGGGATGTCCAGCCCCTGTCTGCCCAGGACGGCGAGTCTGTTCCGTGCCATTAACCCCATAGTAGCGGTTGATTGTGTCGGGATGGATGTCATCGAATGGATCTGTAGAATATACGCCATCGTTCAATTGACCAATAAACCGCAAGTCCTGGAAAATCATGATTGTCAATCTGAGACTCGAAGGGCGGACATTCGAATGCGTACCGCAGGGCTCTGGCCATTTGTTCCCCGGCTGGACATTGGGTGAGCATTCCATTGCGTTTGAAATTCCCGGCAGTCATCATTCACGTTCGTTAGAAATAACTGATGGAGTAACCAGATATGATGGGGATTTTTACGGTCCAGTCTGTGGAGATCGCCCAGGCGCGTGAAAAAGGCACGCCATCGACGGGCAAACTGTACCCCTACTTCCACCCACAACCGCTCGATACGAGTGTTGGTCGTTGAACTAGAAACAATGGAAATAAGATCAGGAGAGATAAATAAAATGTTGGCTTACGATCCCCACATAAACGATGCTCTGTTCGGCCCGCGGTGTAATATCATCCAAACAGACACTTTCACATTTTCCCCTCCACGGTCACCACGTAGCCTCGACGGTGTCCCATACTCCAGCATCGCTTGTTTAAAAAGCTCTAATACGGTACTGGCTCGATTATTTGTACTGGCTCTCAATCCTGTTACCTGGAGATTAAACAAGCCCGGCGTTCCGTCGTTACACAATGTTAATTCTTACCGTTCTGCAATATCCGTCAATAAACCCATGGATTACGATCCCCCACCAAATGAGCTTATGATGTCCATCACCATGCCAGAGATATTTTGGCCTCGGGACCGAGTACGTCCTCCTCCGTATCTTCTTTTTCCGAAGCAGCTGGCCCAGACCATCCACTCTGGCCAGAGACTTCCGCACACGCTCCTTCTGCACACGCAATCCTTGGTTACGCAAGAATCCAATCGTGTATCTCCTCCCAGCAGTTGGTTTGGCAGCTTTGTACCCACGCACAACTGTATCAAGCTCGGCGTCTGTTATGTCGCTGTATTCCTTTTTGATTCCTGCCTCTTTCATCTTGTTGGTCATTGTGTTCCGGTGAACTCTCAACGTAGATGCGAGCGTCTGCTGAGAGATATTTCGGTTTGTCGCGAACGCTTCCTTCATTAACTGAACATTGATTTTCTTTTTTGGCCGCCCCGGTTTACCGGTGTGGATAACTTCGACGGGCTCTAGAAAGGTTATGTTGTTGTGCTCACTGTTAGACCTCGTTAGCCTCAACTTATCAAGGAAAAGACAAAGGACACTTACACTCCTTCCGCTGCCATAGCCGCCAATTTCAGTTCACAAACCAGTGGCCCAATTGCATGTGCACATCCATGGGTAAAGGCTTGGCCAAGGCCCTCGAGTTCGAGCTGCTCCAAGATGGGAATCATTTCATTGACGAGTTTTTCAGACGCTAGATTGAGCCGTAGAGGCTCTCCGTCTTCTTGGTGTAAAAGTGCTAGCGCATGAGCGTATGTGCTGCCCAGAATTTTGTAGGCGGCAAGCACGTTAGCCGGCCATCCATTCACATTATCAGGCAGAGGTGGGAGAGAATCCGGAACCATATTCAGACGAGGAGGAAACTAAGCCTCATATTAGCGGCCGGATTGCGGCCGTATCCTATCGCTAGGACAATACGACCACACAGCCAATTTTCCTTTGTCTCCCTCAATTAACCTCTCTCTTTCATATCTATCCCATTTTTGCTTGCTTGCTCATCTATGAATTCGTCGACTACGGACACTATGGACATCGACTCCGGACCCAATGGCTCCGAGTCAAAATTGGGTCCGACGGGGCTTTGTGAAGCGGGAACCAACCACAGCCTCAATTATTTTTACAAAGACGGATCTGTGTACATTACGGTAAGTTGCAAAGAGCATCCTTGGCCCCTGGAGCTTACTAGTCAATATTTAGCCCAACGATTCGTCTGTCATATACTGCGTCTGGGGCTCCCGCCTCTCGAAATTTTCGGAATTCTTTAACGATCTACTGTCTCTGGCGAATCCTAATCCAACTATTTCGCCGGCAGGTGGGTCAGGAGCCGACTGCGAGATGGAAAAGAAACCAGTCGAAACTGCCCGTAAGAAAGCCGAAGAGTCCGGAGGGGATGGCAAGAGCGAGGGCTCACCTCTCTGGATCCAACCAACAGAGGCCACCTTCGAAGTTTTCCTGGAATGTGTTTTTTCAGAGTACGGGTCTTTCCTCAGTTCGCGTCCTACCTGAAACTCATTTGGCTTAACCAGAGTAGGCCAGGACGTTCTCAAAACCCGTCCTGTCGCGTTCTGGGTGATCGCATTGGAGATGGCAGATTTTTTTGGCGCGCCACTTGTAACTCAATCCGCAAAACGCGGGTTGAGTGCCTGCAACGATTTCGATCCCATTCTCCGCCTTCAGCTCGCCATACGATATGCAATTGCCGAATGGATTAACCCAGCATTCCGCCGCTTGATTCACACCCCTCTTTCTTCCCTCAGTTCTGCTCAAATCGAGCAGCTCGGCTTCCACGTCTACGTTATTTTAGCCAAAACGCAGTCCAAAATAACCACGCATCGCATCTTGTGCGCTCTCACTGTTCCCCCTGTTGAGCACGGTCAAACATGCGACGACCACACGGCTTGCAATAAATCGTGGGCCCATGCGTGGTGGGGAGAGTCCATCAAGCACGGTGTAGCTGTTGCTCTCATCCACCCTAACCACGTCCCAGCTCAAAAGATTCTACACCAACTCCCAAGAATTATCACCAGCTGGCACATGCTCGAGGAATGTCGCAGCCAGACCGTTCGTTCGCTCGCAGTATCTCCCAGTCGGCTCCTGCAGGAAGAGGGGATCATCATGGCTGCGATCGAGGAGCTCAAAAAACTCCGATAGACTATCGACGGTACTACTACATAGAATATACCTAACTTCACCTATCCTTTCTGTTACACTCGTTCTCCTCCCCGTTGCTATGTTGCTCATTTAGATATCGTCGTTTTAATAATAATAAATTCGTTCGCTGTATGACTTGATGACATTGCCAATAAAGCTTAAATAAAGCATACCAATGAGGTACCAGTAGACCAGATTTGAGTAGAGGTAGAGGCTCATGTGCCATAAAAGTCGGCGCCCAACTTCCCTTTTCTAGCGCCCAACGTGCATCGGTGGCTGTGCTCAATCTTCCGGACAGCTACCACGACCAGCTGCAACCCATTGCAATCGGGATCACAGTGAACAAAACTGCGAGGAACCTGTAGTTAACGACACCAAGGCTCTAAGTGTACCTTGTACCAACGCAACACAAATTTCCGAACTATGGCTGGGCAAACACTATCTGTTTTCGGTCACTTACGGGATTTGGTTTTAAACGGCAAATGACACCTCTGCCTCAGCACCATGCATTGAGTAAGAACTTCACGTTTGTCTCCTTATATTTCATCCTGAAGCTCTCCCCTTCTAAAGTGTTCACAAACACTGTCGCTCTCACTCCGCACTCGGCGCAAACCAACAAACATGCAGCTTGCCAAGGAGTGTACAGAACCTGGACATCGTGCAGGGGTTCTTTGCGTGGCGCATGACTTTACAGCGGTGTTCTGCGCATTGCCGGACAGGGTGTTTGACTCGCTGATGCAGTGCGTGATCAGTGCACTAGCAGGAGCGGCATTCACTCATGGCGGCAGCCACGTTCTCGGTGAGTCTTCTTTCTCTTCATTCCCGTGGAGGCTGGAGGCTAACTGCACTCTGGCAGGGCACCCTCATCCATTGTGTTGCGCTCTACACTACACCCTCGTACTTTGCCATCGCGGACCCGACCTTAAAAATGCAGAAGGACATCATGCTCACCAGTGCGGGCATTCTCGTGGTCACCTACCATGACCACGCCGCCCTGCACCATCAGTGAGGTCGGCGAGATCTACATCCACTTGGGAGGCCTCCGCAGAATCTACCTCGACGCCGCCGTGAGCGCGGACGTTCATCGACAACCAGTTGCCCCACCGGTCACCCCGCAGAGCGACACATTCCACCACCGCACGGGCTCCCCGGGCGCAAGGCGCCTTCGCAGAACTTGAATTACCTGCACTTGGACTATAAAATGAACCTAAAGCCCGTCAAGTACGTGCTTCGGATATTATTTTAATCATTCTCTCATCCACTCAACCCTCACCATGAAGGAACCCAAGAAGTCTCGTTTCGGAAACACTTTCCAGCTCTGTCGTGAGATTTTGGGGCTGACTAAGCTCATCGTCGATGCATATGTCCAACTCCGTCTCGGTAATGTCGACGCCTTCCGGCTTGCGGACGCTCTCCAGTACATAGTTAGATTTCCCCTCGTGAGCTCGTTGCACTCTTTGCATTATGTTTCTCCCAGCAAAATTAAAATATGGACATCTGAGCTGGACCGAGTCTCTTGGGATGGCGGCCGCGTTGATTCCCATCTGTAAGTGCCATGCCACCCTCATTCTTATGCACCGTTCTCACATTCACGTGCTCCCCAGCTGTTTTGCTGCTCTGGAACGTCGCGACCGCGGTGAATGCATCATACAACAAGGAACGGAGCTTGAAGTGCATCGTTGGGGACTGGGTGAATGGAAGTGGGGCAAACGGGAGAGGGAGCACGGAGGGAGGAAGTAGGGGTGGTGGAAAGAGCCGCTGCTCCTGCGGCACCTCACGCCGCCTGTGTCTTTGCCGCCCACTGCACCACATAGTGGGAGCAGCCTTCGCCTCCGCCGAGCATGAATGGGAGCGCCCCCCGAGCCGCAGCTTGTTTGGCTCCGGGGATAGGAGCGGCTTGGCAAGAGGGAGTCGGATGCGCACGTCGAGCGTGAGCATGGGGAGCGTCGGGGTGCGGCAGTACTGGGAGTGGTGCTGGGAACAACAGCGCGTCGCCCGGGTGCACATTTCCGTTCCCCCACCCCCACGGCCCGTGCCAATAAGTGCCCTTCCCCCCGCGCCCAGCGAGAGCTCCAACAGCTGCACCTCCTTCCACGGGTCACGCACATCGTCGTTGTTGGTGTCCTTCTGCGACCCCATTGCAATCAGTCGGTCACTCCTGGCGCCCGCACCCCCACCGACGTCGCAGCCTGCCACCGCCACGCACAGCGCGCCACATGGCAAGCCATCGTTCCGCGAGTCAATGTCGATAACGCGCTATTGGAAGGGTGTGCATGACCGGACGTACCGCTCGGGTGACCTGGGGCGCTACTTCTTGTACGACAGAAAGTAGGTTGTCATTTTGTAACTTATTTGCAGAGTTTCAAATCTGAGTAGTATTGTAGGCCAGCGTGTAAATATTTTACTTATTGGATGATCATAAAATTCTGTGGGTGTATTTTGTTCAGCCGTCCAAATTTGAGTGTCATCATAGTGGATACTTGTTGTGACGCGTGGGCGTGTCTCAGTCTCTTTCTTCTCTTTCATCCCACCCTCTCTCGCTCGTTAATACCCTCCTTTATCCCATTGCCACGCCTTGATTCGACGCTTCCCTTTGGGCGATGGATCCGCAGTATTGCTCCGGGGATACTGATGGTCAGCAATGCAGATGTCGCCGCTTTATCGATAGTGTCGACTCAAAATGTACTTGTAAACACCCTGAGGGGTATCATCCTTTACCGAAACTCACCTCTGTCCCTACTGTCTCCGCGGCAACTATCGTCGCATCATACCAAACTCCCCAGGCAGTACTAAAGCCTGTCTCCACACCAACTGCGTCCTCCTCAAAGGCTCCACTTTCCAGAACAAAGACATCAGAGGCCGCTGCTCTGAAAGAAACCAATTCTGGCTTAAAAGAAAAGCAGACGACACATCCCTCAGGCCCAGAAAGGTAATGTATGATAGTTTGTACGCCTTCGATACCTCACACCTCTGGAGCAGAAACGGCGTTCTTCGTCCAAGGAAGTTGTCCTCGGTCAAATAATACTCATTGTATACAACGCAGTAAGTTTCCTGTCAAGGACGAGTTGTACAATGATTAATGCGAATCCAGTTGGACAAGAATGGGGGAACGTGGGCCAATCCGAAGGATGCCACCATTGCTCAGATGGAACTGCATCATCTCGCCGTGAATGGTCTGCGTCAACGTCTGGCCTTCGATCTAGATTGGTCCGCTTATGCAATGGACAAGCTATATCGAGAGCAATTCCCAGAGTTCTTCGCTCTTATGGACGTGTTGTATCCCCTTGATCCCACAGCCTCGCCCCCGACTTTCCACTGGCAGCTCATGATTCGTACCAACTCTACCCTGTCACCCGTGCCCGGGCATGATTGCGATGCTAAAGAAGCCAATCGCTACCTCGGTAACACCACACGCATAGCGAGCCGTCGGATTTATCTTCGTAAGCACTAGCTTCCATCGTGTTAACACATGTAATTGATATTGGCTTCAGTGTCGGCCCACCATGTTCCAGCAAGAATATACGAAAATGGCTGGGATTTTGAGGCTGGAGACGCATTAGAGTCTGACAACTACGAGTCGATGGATGACGAGGAAGAAGAGGAGGAGGTTGATGTGCAGTGGGCCGGTTCAGATGATGATAGCATTGGTATGCAGAATTTTACTATTCCTTTTCTTCTGCTAATGGTTAAATAGCACAGCAACGTCGGAAAAACAATGCCCCAGGAAAGGCGAAAGCCGAGTCCCGTATGTACTCCAATTATATCCTGCGGCATGTCTTGACCGCTCCTGTTCAGCCTCTGCTCGCAGCCTGGTGTCGATTGAGGATTCGGACTCAGAAGACATCTTCCCCGCCTCTCTCATTCCTGATATCATGTCCTCAGCTCCTGTGGTTCCTTCTGCCGCTGCTGTCCTCCAAACCTCGAGCACATCTGCTTCTAGTGGCGGCGTTGCACTTCCTCTTTCAGCTCCGACTACAATTGCTGCACCAGCAACAGCACAGCCGCACCCTTCTCTCAGTGCAGCGGCGGCAGCCTCCTCGCCTTTACAAATCTCTAGGACGTCCAGATACTCTAATTACGGTGTTTATTCAACATTCACGTCCAAGCCTTTCATGGTTTGGGATCCGTCCGACTTTGAGGTGGATCCTCATTTCTGGACCCGCCCCGATAACAACTAAATATCTTTCCCATTTACTTCCGTGATACTATTCAACCCGACTATCCGATCTACGTTATCTCCTCATGTCTCTTGGACATAGCTATTCCTACTCTAATTCACGTATATTCTTGTCGCAACTGGAATACCCACTCTCATTACGAAGCCTTGCCTTACACTAGATATCCTACCATTTTCTAATCAACTGATTTCGTTCTTGTAAATTTTGAGGATCCTGTATCACGATTGAGGCAAGAGTGAGATCTAGAAGTTCCATGGCGTGTGCGCGCATCTGCATTCAATCGGTGTCGGGACAAGCTGGCCGAAGCAAGTGACTTGGCTGCTTGGCTGTCAAAAGCATGAACCAACCATGACCACGTACTAAGGTTAAGGTTATTCAAAGGAGAAAAATATCTCACTCTCTCTCAAAAAAAATGTGCAATGCAAGAGAAAAACAATTTTGTTGACTTGTTAAAAAAAATATTAATTTTTTCTCGCGACGTTAAAAATATATTCATTCAAGAGCCTCAAAAACATGTTGTCTGCCATGAGGCGGGAGAAAATTAAATTGTGTGCATGGGCAGGATGGAAATATTTGCTGTCCCCAAAACATTACCGTTGCCTCAAATGGCCCAAAAAATGCACGTAAACACGATATCTTCTCATAAATAATAAATGTGCACTTGGACCGCCATACTGGTGACTTCCCGTAAGCATAGATACTTCGGGAGATTATCTGAGGGGTGCCAACGATGTCGGCATTCACAATTTAGTTCTAACATTTATTCACTTTGGTTCCCGTAAGAGTATTCCTGATAAAATAGATATTTTCTATTGCTAGATCTCTCGTTGAGCTTGGGTACAAGGACGTGGAAGAGCGTGTCCAACTCAAGAACTTCACAGCTGCGTTCCTCAAGGTCATATATATATGCATATGCCGCGGCCATACTACATGTCGAAGACATTGAGCGCTCCGAGCGACCGAGAACCACCGTCACCCACTCCGAGTCTGTCAAGAGTGCCGTGTTCGAGCTCCTGCCCAGCGGCATTCCCGACAGGGTTCATCGTTATAAGTCCTCCACCTCGTCGCATGGCCCACGTGGATCGCAGCCACAACCGGCGGCAAGACGCACGCCGTGGTAACAATGAGCGTGGCGTATAACGGCGCAGCTTCACGCCGGGTCGTCGCGTACTGGAGCCTATGAGCCGTGAATACAGAAGTCGAGCAGGACAGCGGCATGCCAGCACCTCCAAAGATGCAACGTGTACCGGGTTGAATTGTGTGGCCAAACTATCGAGATCAGTATAATGGAGGGCACCAGCGCATCGAAGTCAGTCATCTTGCAAGCCAAGAGCCGCAGAGTCGCGTCGACGAAGCTGAGAGCCACAGAGTCGCGCCAATGCCATAGAGGCGCACCTCAATTCCAGATGCTCCCTTCATACTCCAATCAACTCCACACGGAAAGGCGAGCACGACGGCTCGGAGCGGCGTAAACGCCCGAGAGCCCGCAAGTGTGCTGTAGGACGGAAGGGCGAGGAAGAGTGACGGTCGTGACGCGATGCCGAAGCGTAACTTTAGACGCGGCATGCGGCGGTAAGTCCAAATCCGTCTATTCAGCGCGATATGCGACTACGATAATCTGTCCAGGGGGTCCGGACCCCCTGGACAGATTATCGTAGTTTAAACTCTGAAAGAGGGTCCAAACAGGAAATACCCAGATCCAGGTCCGATGGGGTCCTGACAGGTGCTTCGGCATCGCTGCCGGAAATGCAGATATATTCTGAAAAAACTATCTATGCTTACGGGAAGTCAACCACTGAGGTGTTAATCCGTGAAATAATAGTTTCAAGTAATTAAAACATAAATCTCCTGACTGTAGTGAAAAGCGAGGGGATGGGAAGGGTAATGCATTATATATCTAAAAATAGACCAAAAAATGAAAGTTGTAGAGCTCAATGAGCACTACAAGACTTGTCTAAGGTCATTTTGCATGAAACTCCTTCGTTAAGGCGCAAAATGCAAAATACTTTCCAAGAGCCGGTGGTTTTGAGAATTTCAACCCCCCTGAAAAAGGCCTAAACATGTAAGGACAACATTTGTAACTCATGAAACATCATCAGTACTAACATGAAATTAGTTTCAAGCAATTAAACCACGAATCTGCTGACTGTAATGAAAGCAGGGGTAATGTGCTATATATCTAAAAATAGACCAAAAATGAAAGTTATAGAGCTCAAAGAGCACTACAAGACTTGTCTAAGGCCATTTGCATAAAACTCCTTTGTTAAGGCACAAAACGCAAAATACATTCCGAGAGCCAGCGGTTTTGAGATTTTCAACCCCCTGAAAAAGGCCTAAACATGCAAGAACATCATTTGTAACTTTGAAATGTCATCAGTACTAACACTAGGGACTGTCCCAAATGCATCCTGAAGATTATTTTTTGATCAGAAAATACAGAGCACTATGCAGAGACAGCCAGACACTCCATAGCACCACAGAGCTCAGGCCCAGTACTACAGCGCACTATGGCCACTACAGCAGTAATAGGTTTCACTACAGGCACTACAGCAGTAGTAGGTTTCACTACAGAACACTACAAGCCACTACAGCAAAAATCAGGGTTTGCTGATGCACCCTCCATTCAAGTTGCCAACCGACCTTTGACTCATAACATAGCTCTGGAGGCCCCACTGTGCGGACACGCGACTCTCGGTGCTGCGTGCCACCTTCACGACAAGCACCCCGAGCTCCAGCCACCGTATCGCTTCGCGTCGCGCGTCTCGGGCGAGCTCAAGGTCAACTACAACCGTGACAGCGATTTGTACGAGCTCGACTTCCCTGCGGACATTCCTGTCCCTGTCGTCGACGCTGCAGCAGGTCTCAAGATGGCACAGACTTGGTTCCCCGAACTCGCACGGGAAGACTTTAAATTTCTCTCGAAGACACAGCCCGGATATCTCGTTGAGGTCGCAGAGACGGTGGACGTCCCGACTGTCAGACACGACAGCGTCGCGATCGTCTGTGCTCTTTCTTTCCTCGTCATCGATCCTGATCCCGCTTCTCACTTGAGTTTTTCTATTTGATTTTTTTTAGGCGCGCGACGTTCCGGACGCGCAATGTGTGCTGACCGCGCCACACAAACCAACTGCGGACGACCCGTCACAGGTCCACTCCCGGGTGTTCGCGTGCGGGTTCGGGATCGACGAGGACCCAGTCACTGGCTCGGCCCACACGCGCATAGTGCCGTACTGGCTTGGAAAATGGGGTGGGGATGCTCTCACGTGTCGACAAGTACCCGCGTTGGGGACCTCCATACCGTGTGGCTTCGCGAGGAAGGCCGTGTCCTGTTGCGTGGTCATGGAATGAAAATGGCGGAGGGAGTCTTGTTCATTTGAACATTAAAATTGGGAAAGAAGTGGCATATATGCAACAGCTCTCAACAGCTACTACTACGTCCAAAGGACACTCGACTGTATGTGGAAGCAATATTCTAGATACTTGTAAGGAAGAACAGAGGAAAGATGACAGTATAACGCACTGAACGTTGTATCCAGGCCGTGGGTTAAGTGATGTCGGTATTGAAGAGCGCGGTGGCTGGCGCTCCGTATTTTTATGTTTGAAGAATAATTATCAGCGAATGAAAAGTAGATTCGCAGATATAAGCGCACCAAAAGAAACGGCGAGGCGCCCATAGAGGTGACCGCCCGGAGGTGAAGATACTTCACAAAGGAGTATCACCCACATGTTCGCACGCGGTCAGCGGTATTCTGAACTATATGTGCGCCGAATCTTGACACGGCTTTCTGCTGGTGCGCGGAGAAGGTGAGATGCGAGCGGTTGCGCTCAGAACATGCAAGAAAATGGGGATGACGCGACGGAATGCGCGCTCGAGGAGAAATAAGCACGGATCGAATGCCATGAGATCCTTTACTCTGCGTGTCCATATCTATGGTATCTCGTTCCACGATTCCAATCCGTCGAGTTTGAGCGGTTTGATGAGCGGAATATAGATTTCAGGCCACGGGGATGTGATGAAAACTGTGAAGAACTAGTTATGAATGACGAAAAATTCGGTGTCCATTCCATAGACCGCTGAAATAGGATGGGGAGGACTTGACCATCGGGCGAAAAAAACCCCAGAGTTGGCAGACAATAAGGTCGTTTTCGACACAGAAGAAACGGGGGCCCCATCCGGTTACTATACCTGATGTCAGTGTCATAAATTGAGGAAATCGGGAGGACGAAATATGTCTATCACTGCCAGCGAGTCTTGCGCACCAGGAAACCCGAATCGCACATCTTCAACTCGTCGAGCATGAAGTGAATCCAAACTTGAGGGGTTTTGAGCAGCGAATGATTATAGATGAGGAGAGACTACTGTCTGGCGGAATGGGACCTGCAGCATTTCTCCGGAAGTTTGCATTGAGGAACCGGCTGCATTCGTGGTGAATTTTTTGGGTGTGCCCAGATCAAAAGTGGTATAGATGGGTCCGCCGCAATTTTGCATACGAGAAGGGTAAAGGTAGAGGGACCGTTTCAGAGTTCACAATCTGCTGCGCGATAGAGCCCATTTCTTTACGAGGAAGGTGAAAATCTGGGACGGAAACGTTGAAAGTCGGTGAATCTGGTGTAAATCGTCAGAGATCGGCTCGACGGAAAGGTGTACCGACAACATCAATATTTTCAACATTACCTCTTTTCCCCCAGCTCGAGTTTGGGGAGGATTATCACGACAAAGGATTCCAAGAGAACGCAACCAAAGAACAGATTTCAAATCGAAAAATCGAGAGACCCTCCAGACCAGCAGGCCTACCAAAGCCGACGCAAACCAAGCAGAAACAAAAGTATCGAATGGTTTCCAGAAGTGAGTGTGATGTTTGTCGTTGGGGGCGGAGAGTGTTTTACCGCCGTCGGTCGAAGGAAGTCCAGCTAGAAACAATCCAGCAGACAAAGAAAAGCAGTAGGAAGGAAATGCGAGTGGAGAAAATGCGGCGCAGGACATGGAAATCCGCTCCACGCAGAGAATTGAAGACGACTTTTTTGCTTAATAAAATATTTGAGACAATGGCAGTTTTTCCGCATTTGATAACACAAAGAAAGAGTTCTCGAATGTCTTTGAGTTCGAAGTCCAGATCTCGTTCTCGACAAATGTTCAAGAACAGAAACAGATTGTCGGCGACTTGACTTTCTCTAATTCAGAGCGCCCAGTGGATGCAGAAACCTAGCCGACGAGAATTACCCCGCCATTTTCAGTGCGATTTTCAGACTTTTTGGAGCAGAACGTTGGAAAGGAACAGTTGAGATGCCACAGAACGAGGAACTGGCTCCATAAGACACACGCGAAGGGTTGCTACCATCGGCATGACTGGTTCGGAGAAAGGGGCAGTGTTTGGCCTTGGTTTGGCCGCGGCCATAGATTTCCTTTTCGAGGCTCTCCTTCCTCCTTCCTCCTCAAGTTTGCCTTACTCGATGAAAACGAACTCCTGACAAATGAACCTGGCAATCGTGTCCAGGCATCTGTATCGGCACCGCTATCGGGCCTGGTAGACCTCTGTGGTCCACAAGAGTCGTCGTTTGCCGCGTCCACCACTGGACCAAGACCATTCCGTCCTCTTGCGTGTCAAGCCGTCTGCTGGTCTCGTTGTGCCTCACACTGCATCTCCTTTCCTTAGGCGCCGTGTGCCTGTAACCGGAGAACCTCCAACGCGGAGCACCTCTTGAGATCGAGTATCTGGGTCGGTGCGTGCGCTTCGCCTTCTGATTTTTCGCCTTTTCGGATGCTGCATTGCACAGCTACGCCCCTGTGGGATCGTTCACCTCCCTTGGCTAACGTCAAGTCTGTGTTGGGAGTATGATCACCATTCAGGTGTGTCTTCTGCCTCACGATATGCTCTTCATGCTGATCTCGTCTTTGTACACTCCACAGGACCACAGCTGCCGCCCCTGGAATTTCTCTGTGCCCTTCGACGGCGGCTACCGCGACGTCCGCTTCCCTTCGTTTACAACGGACTCTTCGTGCGAGGTACGCCCGCGTTCCCATCTTCCTCTATTCGACGGCATCTTATTAGTACTCCTCTCTCGAAGGTGTATCTGCGCTATTGCGAATATCACTAGTCCGCTATTCGTGCGCGATGAAGGGTGCGTCCCAGTCCGCTTATCCATATTCTACTGGTTCATTCACTCCCACAGCAGATAACCTTCCGCCGTCTGTCAGCCTCCCTGGAACCCGCCCTCTCCGCTGCGCCAAGCGACGTCCCTCACCGGCAGCACCACCGCTACCACTACCTCGGCGCCACCGCTGAATCATTCCTCTTGAGGTCATCCCCGACGCCCGCTCGTTACCTTGCCCGAGAATGCGCGCTCGATGCGATCTTCCGCGGGGGCGACGCTTTCGTTTAGCCTGTTCACCCGTATTCAATACTGCACCACCTTCCTCCCAGGCACGTCCCCTTCCCTCCCCCTCCTTCGCCTCTGACCTTGCGCCAGCCACTCTGCTCCACAGATAGATGAGACATCCGACGCGGTGCTCGCTGCTGCTTGTAGGCGACGAGACATTTACATGTACGTCACACCCTCCCGCTGCTCCCTTTCCCGAATACTCCTCATTCTCACTCACCGACTCCCGCTCGCAGAGGAAATACCACGCCGACTCTGCGCTCGCCCTCGAGCCGTCCTTGTGCCATGCGCCGGCAGTGAGTGTTCATGAGCAACATGGATGTCTTGCTCGGCACCCATGCGTGTGCTTAACCCTAGTCCAGTTCGGGCCCTTCACATTCGCTTCACCACGACGGGAACGACGATCCACAAGCAAGAGTCACTCCCCTGCCTTGTATTCCTCGCCCCAATGGATTCTCGTCCTCGGTCGGGGCACGCTTCGTCTCCCGCGGTCACGGAGGCGGGGCTCTCGTCTCGTTTCGTTTCCATTCTCAGCTTTTCATTTCCGCCAGCGGCCCGGCTACCCGGCCAGCATCACCTTCCATATACGGAATCGACTTTTGATGCTATTTCTCTGAAATGGCGGGGACGCGACCTTAGCCGCTCCGGGGTGTGGATACATCAGGAAAGACCTCCTTTGGGAATAAGGCCAGATTGGTCTGAAAAAAGGTCCAATTCAGCCAAATTTGTTCCGTTTGTTCCGTTTGCTTTTTTGCGACCTTTAAAATAATTTTGTGCCAAATTACCCAATTTTAAGGTACATTGGGGTGCATTTGGGGCATATTATACGCAGTTTTTGTGGTGTTTTGCAGCCATTACTTTCGATTTCCGGTGACCAAAATGCGTAAAACGGCATATATTTAATATGGTAGACGAAGTGTACAAATGTGCGGTCAACAAAAGTTCGTACGAGGTAATTTTGGAGGAGGAGCGGCGGGTTTAATCAGACTCAGGAACATCAACGAGATTGATCAGGGTCGACGAGCTGCCGGCAGAGGCTTGGCCAGACTTCGCTTCACTTGAATGGGATGAGTGACTAATATGTTCAGAGAACGGAAACACTTGCGCTACGTTGTTGTAAAGTGAATGAAGAACCTTGTGAAGGGCGGTTCCAGCATACTCACGAGTATCGGCGAGAGTCTTCATGTGGTTGCGATACGTGTCTGCATAGGCTGCTTCGGAAAAATTGATGGACTGATGCTCGCCCGTCAGACGGTACTCGACAAGCGCCGCGTATATCTAAATACTCAAGACATCAGTCCGGGGGCAAGATGTAATATAATAATACGCACTGCAGTCGCTGCAAGGGAGACCGTTGCATCGGGTATCTCGAGGCGTTCCGGATGCTTCACGCTGGTAGATTTTAGCAGGTGCAAGGTCTTAGCTCTGAATTTCGTGGTAAAGATTCCCTGCTTGATGACCGCAGCGATGGCCGGATGAGAGAACGGCAAGTCGGTCTGGAGACGATTCTGAAATGATTGTGATTAGCCAAGTATGGATACTCATGATCACGTACCGTCACTGGATCAGTGGGAAAGATATACCGGTGATCTTTCAGCAACTCCTCGACCACTTCCTTGGTCCTCGCGGGAGTGAGGCCGGCGAGCTTGTAGTACCCAGGGACTACGTGCATCCCAATCTTCTTGACTTTCCCACGAAGGATGTTGATACGTTCAATGAGCTCGAAGAAGTTAATAAGCTCGTATACCAGAATTGATAGTGGGACGCACCAGGTCAGCCAACACGGCGGCATATGCGGGATCATCTGTCAGGCGTTCCTTGATGTACACCGCCTCCGGGATCTTTTCGGTCGCGGCGAGCATGTAGGTCTTACCTGTGCCTGCGCGAGAGAGGACCTCGAGATACGCATCATCCAGGACGAGCGACGTCTGGAGTAACTTGATGCCGCCGCGTATGACCAATTTGGCCTCCTCAGATTGGTCATTGAGTCGAACGCTCTTGCCCGGGCCGGGGTAAACGATGCGCGCGGACAGATGCCAACTGGATTCCGGTCGAGCGGCAGGCTCTTCGACAGTGGGAACGGCAGTCGCGGGCCGCACCCGGGGCCTCTGTTCGTGTGCATATATCATCAAAAAGGAAGGACTATAAAGAGTGCTGAAACGTACCTCTAGATCGGCCTTTTTTTGGCGAGCCTCGGACACCTTGCGAGCCTTCTAAGAATTGAAAGGGATTCAGGTTCTTGAATTGAGAGAGAAAGGAGAGCTCACACCTTGGGCTTGGGCTTCGCGACAGGATTGTTGTCAGCTTCACTTTCATTATCACTGCGACCATCATCATCAGTTTCCGGTACACGAGCATCCTGCCCGGATGACCACGATGAGGCCGAGGAGCGCCGGCGGCGGTGGCCGGTCGTGACAGCCTTGGCCATGGCCTCGTGCTCGTCTTCACTGTTGTCTGTCTTGGGGCCAGCCATATCGTCGTTGGATAGCGTGCCGTGCCGGGCCTTAATCGCGGCAGCCTTCTCGAGTGCCTCGTAGACGTATTCGGGCTAGGGAACGAATCAGTTAATGGATAGATGATAAACGATGGCGCACAGTGTCAGAATCGTCATCGAAAAGTTCATGAACGGCGTGCTTGGACTTTGAAGTTTGCCTCGGGGGGGCATCGGGCATCTACAGAGGAGCACCATGGAGGAGTGCATAGTGTCAAAGGGCACAACGACTTACCAGCTCATCCTCCTCCTCTGAGGCGACGGTGGCGGCCTTAAAGTTAGTCTTCGCGGCGACCATCACAGGGACCTGTACCGAAGGGATATGATCACTTTGAACATGAGGACGATGTTTGGCACGACGAACCTCATTTGCGAACTCATGAGCGCTCGGAGCAACATCGTTATGACCGTCGGAGGCATCACTGTCCTGGTCAGAGCCCTCACTCTCCGACGCAGACTCCGGGACCAACTTGGCGGGCTTTGTAGCTGCAGTATTCGGTTAGTTCAGATCGTGATAGAGGAATAAAGAACATACCAGCAGCGATAGCGGGCTTCGTGCCAGTCGCCGCTTTGACCTTGGGCTTCGCTGGAAAGGTTGCCGGGTCAGCAAAGTCAATTCGGACTGGATTGGTCAACGGAAGGAGCGAATTGAGAGGTTCCTGCATACCAGATTTCTTCTTGACTTCGGGCTCCGATTCATCCGTGTCGTCGATAGTGGGCGCTGCGTACTCTGTCCGCGATCACGTTAGTGTCACGAACTTGAAGTGTGATACGTTACTTGGGACTTACTTCTTTGGGTCTTGCCAGCCGACACTTTGCTCTTGGATTTGCCCTTTGTCTGCTTCGATGGCGCCTCCGGCTCTGGATCCTCAAGATCACCCTCGTCTGAAGGATATCTGGAAACATGACTGGTTACCCATGCAAATGTGGGCAGCGTACCGACTTACTGCGTCTCTTTGGCTTTTTTGGGTTTCTCGGATACCTGGACGGTGGACGACGTTCTCTTGCGGGTTGCTCGCTGGTCGATATTCCAGACTGAAAACAATCAGTAAACTACATGAAATCCTCCCAACGGGCTGAAAAAATGGTCGCAGCCTCGGTGTCACATACCGGCATTTTGATTCGCGTCCTTCTTGGCTTGTCGGCCGTTCCCTGGAACACAGAAGATTTAAAATTGAATGTACTCCGCAACTATATGACTCACTTGTCTCGGCCTGCAAGGCAACCTGCTCTTGCCGTTCTTTTTCTGCTTTGGCGGCTATGGTAATAGCACGCTTCTCAGCGGCCGTTAGGTTAGCGATGCTCAACATGGCTGGTTCGAAGAGGGGGCGAGGACTGGGATGAAATCGAATGCCTGAGGTGTGGGGGAAAGAGAAAAGCGGACGATGGCACGGTGGTTGGTGCCAAGTATAATAAAGGTGCGTGACTCCGTGTTTTGGATTCATCTGCGCCTGACTGACGACCGCGCTTGGATCGCCGCCAGCATCAGATGCGCACATGCTCGGGCCTTACCCATTCGGCTTTCCTGATGTTAAAATAATTATCCACTTGATTTCCAAATATACTCGCTATTCTCAATGTTTTCTTCGGGCCATTGTCCAGGGTGCAACGTCGACTTCAGAGGCGCAAAGGGATTAAGTCTACACCTGAAACTGACCAAGAATGATCCTTGCGCAGCGATTTTTCGGACTGCCGTGGATGGTAGTGATGCCTTACCCGCCTCTCTGCGGCAGGCACACGTCCCTTTGATCGATAACGCAGAGGAATTCGGGGACTTGTCTGACCATGGACTTCCCCGTGGAAATGCTACCTTTGAAGGGATTTCTTTGGCGACAATTATACGCCTGAAGAGCTGGGATTTAATCTGGAGGACGACGAGGAGGATCCTCCGGAATCAGACGACGAGGAGGACCATGATGACGCCAGTCGCGCTGGGCTTGAGGATGGATACGAAGCTCCTCGTCCACCTGCAGCCGCAGCTGC
>JARJLF010001156.1:0-96550 GCA_029378395.1 Mycena leptocephala
TGAAATGAACTCCGAATTCTTCCTTGCCTGTGCGCGAACTCGACGAAAGCGCAAGAGCTTGTCCTTTCTTGTTGTGTTACCCGTCGGAGCGTCCAGCGGCAGAATGAGTGCAAGCGGATGGGACTTGTTCTCTACCGTGCATGAAAACATGTAGAGAAGTTGAGCGAAGATGGGTTTGTCTGTCGTTTTAACCAGAACATAGTCGTAACGTGGGTGGCCGTGAAATTTAGGATTGCACCTCAAATAATCTGCTGTCCACTTCCAGTCACTCATGGACTCATAGTGGATCTTGAGAAATTGGAATGGCGAAATCTACTTTCGTCAACTCAAGTGGGCTTCGAGAGAGAAAAGGACGTACGGTGTCGTTCCATCAAATCTTACTGGCTGTGCATTCGGTAGATTGTAGTTGTGCGCCGCGAGGAATTGGGTGATGAAAATACCGAATTTCACGCGGAATCGATGAAAAGCAGCGTCATGGGACATGTCTTGTTCCAGTTTCACAAACGAGACAGGCTTGATCTTTGACCCAATATCAATATTGGACAGTACCGTCGATTCCGTATCTTCGGGGCTCTCGGATGGATCTCCATTGAGTGCTTCAATTTGTTCCCGAATATATGTAGCAACCGTGCGACGGTGATCGTGCTTGACGAGCTGAAAAGTACTTATAAGTGGAAGGAATGGGAAGAAACAAGATTCAACTTGCCTGCGGGTCACGTCTTTGAAATTGTCAACCTAAGGTATGTCTTCCGGATTGCGCCATGCATCGATTCACTCGTCTTGGTTCCAAAATTTCGACTCGCTCCCTTTTGTTCAATATCATCGAGGCATGCCAGCGAGAGTGAAATTTGGGAACATTCCAGTCTTTGTTGCCATATAGTTCTGTCTCTTCACAAGCGGCTATGTATCGCTAAAGAGAAGAAATTGAATCACATTAGCTGGTAGAATTATTTTTGAAGCCCATTTACCTTCATGGTCGAATCAAGTGTTAAAATCTCGTCCCGGCCCACAGCAAGGGTGTCCGAGGTATGGACCTCAAACTTGATAGCGGTGCGTAACTCGAGGTAGCTGCGAAGTGCTTGCAGAAGGAGCAGACCAGGTTCGTCAACGAGGACATTGTGAGCGGCGAACAGCATCATTTTTGCGACGTCCGCGTGCTTGGAACCATCGTTGAAGGTCGTATTCATGACTGAGTCGAAATGGTTCAAGCCTCTCCAGTGCGGAAAGCGGCAAATCTTACAACGTTCAATTATGAGTAGGCCTGCAGAAGAGTAAAATGACATACTGTTCATCTATTTTGACGATCGCTTCTCGGCCCAACTCCGTAGCTCGTTTCTTGATTTCACTGAAAAGATGGGAACCCCAGAAACCTCCATCATCTGCATGCAGCGGGTCGAAGGAGAGGGCCTTATGGGGATCTGCACCTCTGATTTTCCAAAAAGCATTCTATGACCATTGAATGAAGCACGGATTGAAGATATAAATTAACGTACTTCAACATCGCGCAATCCATTGTCTTTGAGAAGTTCTTCACGCTCCGCTGCTGTTCGCATTGTTCTAGGCTTCTTGAACAAGGCTTTCAGAATCTTGTGCGACACGATGTGGATGTTCCGTAGAAAGATCTGACTGCTCCTGCCAAGGAACATAGCAGATCGGACATGGATACATCGCATTCAAGCCACGAATTAGGGCCATAACACATCTGAAATTACGGTTAATGTGGCACTAAATTAACAAAATACGCACGCCTCCTCGTAATCGGCAGCCAAAATTAATATTATCGGCCAAAGCCAACGGCGAATGTCATCTCCGCAGTCCATCCAATCGCCAACCTTGGCCGGAATCACAAGGGATTCAAGTAGTTTATAGAAGGCTGTATGCCATACAAATTCTTAAAATTAGCAAATGCTGGCTTGCCCTTTTCCTTCGAGTCTTCGTCCACCTATATTGATCATATAAGAACATTAAAGACCATCCATAATTGTGAACATACAATGGGCTGATGACCAACGACTTGGCCACCACCAAATTGCGTGCTATTTCTGGTTTCAATGACTACATTCGCCAGACGGGCCACCACCGCGTATGCTTTCTGGGTACCAAATGAAGAAAGTTTGACTTGTCTGCATATATAACATAGCAGACAGGCTTCGCTGCTGGATGATCCGGTAAGGATGACTGCGAAAGACCTAGTAAGTAAGGATTTCAACACGAGTATACTGTATGGCTCACTTGCGCTGTCCAAAATGCGTCAGCAGTCCAAGGTTCTTGATAGAATCGCACATAGGTTTCGCCGTCGAATTTGTAAGCCTTTTCGGCGTCCCACACGAAAGAAGAAGCTAGGCGACGATCTTGAATAAGGCTTCGAGCCCAGTCCCAGAGTGGCCGAGTGTGGGTATCGTAAGTTTTGTTCTCGTTTTTGTATTGGACTGTGATGGTACCTCTCGCGAACTGAGATATTCAAGTACATGTAAGTTGAATTCAGTTCTTCGTTTAAAAAAACTTACTTCAGTGCATTTATGTGAAGCTAGCTCCCACAGCTCATCCAATTCACGTTGGCTGGCTAGAGTAAAGTCTTCTGGAGTAGCGTTACAACGATGGATCAGGGATATCAATGTCTGTGTCGAATCCTTGTTCAACATGTTAGTTTCACAGAATTCTGCTACTTCAAAATCCAGCTGAGAACGGAACGGGCGCCACGGCTGGCTATCTGTAGGTTCTGCTCTCTTGGGCCTGCGCACGAAGTCTTGAAAGAATTGGAACTGAGGCGGGCGTTTACTGTGTGGATGGAATACACGTTTTATTTCGGGCTCTCCCGCCTCCACAGGACTTTGCACGCGTTGGTTTGGGTCGCCATCGGCATCGTCATTGTTCAAAAGTTCATTCTGCGGTGAATGATAATCCAAATAGTCTGGGTTTGCAATAAGACCTTTGGAATTAAATAGCCCATAATCCATACCCGGGCCTTTAGTAATATCGGGTTGTTCGGGTATCTGGACGCGAAGAGAAGCTTGGCCAGATGGTCCAGCCACAGTTCGTGCTGTAGTCGCAAATGAACATCGCAGGTAATTTGGAAAGTTTCAGATATACCATTAACCCTTGCCTCAAGCTCTTTAAACGCAGCCTGTTCTGTGAAATTCAACATAACCGCACGCAGTACCAGTGTCAAACCAAGCTTCAAGTTTACCTTGTTGTACTTTCAGTTGCGCGGCAAATTGAGAGTTTTTATTCTTGTTGATGTTTTTGTAAGCGCAGGAAGTTTCATGCCTTTTTATCCCTTTGGTGCTGAAATGGCGGTCGCAGTGGCGGCAAGCTGGGCCCTCAGTACTTGTCGTCGGAGGCATGTAAGCGGTGCGGCGCAAAGTGAAGGTTGACAGTTATCACGTGCTCGCGTCCTCGACTCTTCTCTCCTCCCCCTCCCCAGACTTTGTCCTGGGTCTATCTAGTCTGAGCTAACCGGCGTGAAATCCGTTGCCCAGCATGTCTGTAATGCTCACAAAATTCGAGTCGAAGAGCAACTGTGTCAAGGGAATGCGACTGCGGGCAGCGCCGAGCTCTGCAGTTTCTGTCTTCAAGATATAGATTTTGTGCTTCAGAAACTGGGCAATTTGCCCAGTTTTTGACGCGTCTGGTCACAGAGCATCCTCCTTTGTGACAAGTGACAGCGCGACTGAAAACTTAGCGGTTGTCCTGGTTGACGAGTTTGAAGAACAGGAGGGTAAGAAGAATTGCCAGTGCTCACCGGCGTATCTCTGACAATCTATAGGCCCTGTCCGAGGCGTTAATTTTCATCTGAGTCGTGCCCTGCTGGTGACTGGTGGCGACAACTAGTCGCTGTTTCTTTGTGGTATGTGCTCCCGGTCGAACTTCCCTTTCTTCTTGAGGTGCTAAAATTCTTTTCAGCTTTTTCTAATACCTTACCTCCACCCTTTGAGCACCAGCCAAGCCGCGCACACCGCCTTCTGAGTCTCAAATGCAGGCGTGAATGTACAATGTGTATGGGTATGCAGTATGCCATGCAGGACTCGAGGTATTGCAGTGCGTGGTCATTGTCCACTCCTCTTTGTTGTCTTCTAACATATTTTCAGTCTTCTTTCAGCCCCACATCTCCTCCACTCCTGCCTTTGAACCTGACAGCTCACCATGGGCTTGAATAACACTCCTATGCCTTATTTCTGCAGTAACGATCATCGAAGCCGACACCGCAATCAAGCCACACGTGTTCCGTAAGGTGCGAATTCGCACCTGCGCAACGCGTGCCGTTTGGTCCCTGCGCTGTATGGCAACGAGTGAGGTACTATGGAGGAATTGCTAGCCTTATCCCGACCCGAGAAATATCACCTTCGGCCCTACAAACTACCGTTTCAGGATCACATGCTTGTAAAATGATTAACTTAGTTTCTGTCAAAATTCACATTACGGAGACTGCGAAGACCATGTCCTGGGCCGGATATCTGTACTGCGGGATGTGCGTCTTATTGTGTCTTTGTTTCCATCTCCCTCTTGACACTCTTCCCCAATAGATCCATAATCAGTGACAATGCATACCCTGCTCGTTTTGCCTCTGCTTAGTCTCTGCTAGTTTTTGCCTCTGTGTCGTATGTTCTGGGGTTGTTCTACTTGATATTAATTCGACAAGTCCATCTGGGCTCCATGCCCGCTTGCGGACCAAATCCCAGGAAGAACGATTTCATCGAACGGTTCTTCCCACACAGGTGTGTTGATTTCTCGATAAGTTCTTGACTGAAACACCTAAAATAACATACATACAACAGCCTTGGGACTCCCTCTCGAGGCTTGTCAAGTCGCTTTGGCCGCCAGCCCGAAAACGCGTTGACGCGAGACGCCGTCATCGCGGGACAGTCCCTTGACATCTGCCACCAAAGTGTGTTGATTTCTCGATGAGTTCTTGACTAAAACACCTAAACTAACATACATATAACAGCCTTTGGACTCCCTCTCGAGGCTTGTCAAGTCGTTTTGGCCGCCAGCCCGAAAACGCGTCGACGCGAGACGCCGTCATCGCGGGACAGTCCCTTGACATCTGCCACCAAAGTGTGTTGATTTCTCGATGAGTTCTTGACTAAAATACCTAAACTAACCTACATATAACAGCCTTTGGACTCCCTCTCGAGGCTTGTCAAGTCGTTTTGGCCTCCAGTCCGAAAACGCGTCGACGCGAGACACCGTCATCGCGGGACAGTCTGCCACTAAAGTGTGTTGATTTCTCAATGAGTTCTTGACTGAAACACCTAAACTAACATACATACAACAGCCTTGGGACTCCCTCTCGAGGCTTGTCAAGTCGTTTTGGCCACCAGCCCGAAAACGCGTCGACGCGAGACGCCGTCATCGCGGGACAGTCCCTTGACCTCTGCCACCAAAGTGTGTTGATTCCTCACTTGGATTTCGACCAAAACACCCAAACTAAAGTACCCTGGGCAGCCTTGGGACTGCCTCTCAATGCCCATCAAGTCATTTTGGCCACTGGCCCGAAAACGCGTCACAGGAGATCCTTGAGTCGGCTGGGTTAAGGGAGGCAGACATAGATGACGTCTCATCCTTCAGTCTCTCAACTCTGAAGCCCCCGTCGATTGTTACTGTCAATTGTTACCGCCACGACCGACCTCAACTGGCCCGCAGTTTCGACTGTACAGAACTTATTCGATCGTGCGCTTGCGGATGGCAGCCTAGAGACCGGTGTTGAGCCTGCATACATCAATGGTGATGCTACCGCTGGCGCCTCATCTGGCCTCAATACTTGGGCCAAGGACGAGGAGATCCACGATGATCTTGATCCCGAGGAGGGAGCTTGACACTGATGGAGGTGAATACCAGGGCGCAGAGCCTGTTGATGACGTCAAAGAGGTTGTTCACGGCCAGGGTGCGCTTTTTTGATTATATGCCGAGTGCTTTGAGTGTATGTCTATCTTATTCTTTCTCGTTGTTTTTTACCCACTGCTCCAGGACAAAAATGATTACGATGCTCTCGCTCCTTGCTGGCGCGTTCTCGAAGCTGGATACCAAGTGGTGTAGCATTCTGGTTCATCGGGTACTTCTATTCTCTCTCTTTTTTCTTTTGCGCTCGTCACCTAATCAGAGTTTTTAGACACCATTCTTGAATCCTAACCTTGTGAGTTGAACTATGCGACGCAGTTCAATGCCTAACGTTAGCAGCTATCCAGACATCTTCGTGACCATCGAAATTTTATTGAATGCACTCGAGGCTGGGCACGCGCTTCCAGTGTCGCTTCTGTGTCTGCACGAGCGCTTGGTATACGCTCATTCGCTCAATCTAGGGGAACGCACGCGGGTCCACAGCATGCCCGGACCCAGCACTCCTTCTCGCTGAACCAGAAGACAGCTTGGACGACTCGGACTCGGACACACATGCCGAGTTCGTCGCAGGCAAGATCGAGGGCACAAGCATTGAGTTTGAGGAGCTGTTTTTGAGTGTGTTGAAGCTCGACCCGCTTTTGCAGCTGGAAGAGATCGGAGCCGTGGCGTCAGGGTTACCTGCATTGGACTAGACCGAGTAGTTAAGCCACTGCTGGTCCAGGTAAGGGATCGCGTGCTTGTAAAATGATTAACTTAGTTTCTGTCAAAATTCACATTATGGAGACTGCGAAGACCATGTCCTGGGCTGGATATCTGTACTGTGGGATGTGGCTCTTTGTACGTCTTATTCTCTCTTTGTTTCCATCTCCTTCTTACGCTCTTTCCTGATAGATCCATTGCCATACTTGACTGCCAATATCACTCGTTTCACCTGCATCCGACAAGCAGACGCAACAACCCTGAAGTCATGACAAATGTACTATCCCCATTGAACAACCCTTGCGAGACGGTTCCCATTTGGCTATTTGACACGATCATTTGGTATTTAAATGGTCCGTCTGCTTGTCCTTTGTCTTGACCACCATGTCAAACTCTGATCGCGAATTTTTAGACTCCATTTCTCGCCTTTTCCTGGAGCCCAATCGTCCCTCTCCTGGATATCTCATTAATCCCAGCATCTCGGACGACCGGCGCCGTGGACTTACACTCGATGTGTTGCGTGCCTTCGTTGAACCCAACTCCGGAACCGGTAGCGGAGCCCCGACTGCTGACCCTCACAAGGTATGTTTTCTCATTTTGACCTTATTATACCTACCCTATTGAATATAGGTCTGTGTCACTCTGGCGAAAAACCTCAAGGAAAAACAAACCGATCTCATGCGCCAATATGAAGATCTCAGTGGTGGATACGAAGAGCTATACAAAGATTACGAAGCTCTTGTTGCTGAGTACGAAAAATTGCTGGCCGAGGAAGAACACTTGCAAGAGCGCCTCCGCACTGCCCTGTGAGTAACAGTATTTGCGCATGCTGTAGGATTGCCTAAACAATTTCCTCAAGTGAGCAGCTATGCAAATCCCCGCCCATCCGTTTTGCCTGTCAATGCGAGTGTGTGCGCGGCGAGTCTAGACCAATTGCCGTAGACTTCCCCGCGGACATTTCAGTCAGCGCCGTAACTCATACTGCGTATCGGCGTCGCCATCATTGCGTACTTCGTTTGAATGTTTCCCAGTAGCCAGATAAATTTGGATTTCGGTATCGCCAGTCAAAATTAAAAAGTATTCTGAGTTGAGCGGAACTTCGCATATTGTTGGCGTGGCGACACCCATTCACCCTGAACGTCTCCAACAACAATCATCCCTGGGAGGTCGGAATCTGTTATGTAAAATAAACTTTCCGGTGAGAATTTCACCGTCTCTGAGTCTTGCGCCCACCGTCTTTCTCTCATGTCGAATGCTACAGACAATGATGTTGAGGATGAGCTGCACCTCCAGCCCATTAATCACGGTGCCACGCGTGATGAGCTTATCGAGGTCTGCCTGTTTTCAATAATTCTTGTGGATTCACGCTGTATCTTGCTATTTTGTGCAGGCTCTGAAAGCTTCTCAGCTCTCCGTGGTGAAACTCTTGGCAGAAAACCGCCAGTTACGAACGGAGAATGCGAATCTCCGGGCCAATTCCTCAAAAAAACGACGCAATATTGGTGCCAACGACAACTTACTGGGCTACCAGAGCGAAATCCTTCGCTTTGCAAAAAGCTTCCTCTTCACACGAGCGCTCTTAGTCCCTATTGCAGCATTCCAACCGAATACGGTGCAATTGCCAGAAGACCCTCGAGGCCGCTTTGAAAATAACGAGACTTATATCCGGAGTATCACGTCTGCACTTTACGAAGACATTCCCGAGAAATTTCACTCTCTGTTGGACGTCCAGACATATTCTAATTTTGCCAAGGACGTGCGTTCTCCCTATCCATAAGCCGTGACTTTACAAATCATCATTTTACTTTCCATGCAGTTTATTCGCGAACATGGTGAAGGGCGTTCAGCTCTGATCGGGGTGATTCGCAAAGCCCTTCCAGTCATTTTAAAAGGCCACAGCATCGACTCCAGCCTCCTCACGAACGCCAAAGCCGATCGCAGCAAAGACAACACCATTGATCGTCTTTTACGTTTCTCCACGGAGCGAAAGGCCATACTGTACCCCCCTATTTTGTTTCCCGGGCCGACACAAAACATGAAGGAGGTTTTTACCGGACCAATCATAATGAACGTGAGCATACATGTCAATTATGTCCTGGCATAGCTAATACAATCGAAGGTCCATCGCCTAATGTATTTTGGGCCTTCAAGTCTCACTCTGGGTAGCAAACCGGCGCAAAACTCCAATGGCATAAAACTCGGTTTCCACGACGTTACCGAGGCTTCAGTCTCGGCGGCTGCAATATTGGTGTGTCCTTTATGCTCCTTCATGATTCGTGTGCAATGACCCGTTTTGAAGACCCGGTTCGTCTTGTCAACAGACGCAGAGTGGGCTGCCAAGGGCGCTATCTCCAAGATAGAGTGGGAAGAAGAATACCGTGCTTACCACAAGATGCTGGCCTGCAACCGACACCTCCCGCATGTGAAAGCCATCCTCAGAAAAATTCACAGATTTGTTTTTGCCGGCACAACTTCTTCACTCACGACTGCATCCAACCCTACTGCAGAAGAAGATGAGGAGACGGAGGAAGCCATCAGCGATGCGTTGAGGAGGTTCGAGTTGGGGTTGGATCCCATGTTTTTGTTGACTTCGGGAATCGAACCCTTGACTGCGACCAGCGCATTACATAATAGTGTTATGAAACCAGCATAACCAACTGCGCCAGGCAGTCCTTTACATTGGAAGGTAATCAAGTTAATACATGTCACCCTGGAGTCTTCTACCTCTAATAAAAAAAGACAACTTCGTGTATTCTCGACAAAATTATAGCGCTACCTCTAACTTAGTAACTACCGCCTACGCTGTGTCGCCTTCCCACTTCGAGTGCGACGTTGGGCAGGACCACAAAATTCTGCAGCTTCCTCCTCTTCAGCCCTGTCTTCCCTGGTCGGTTCCTCGGGTGGTTCCTCAGGTGCGTGTGCAACACCTACATTCGGGTCGGGTTGGGCAGCAGGCCCGGTCCCATTGCCATGAGCATCGTCCTCTGGATCAGACATGGGATCCAACCCCAACTCGAACCTCCTCAACGCATCGCTGATGGCTTCCTCCGTCTCCTCATCTTCTTCTGCAGTAGGGTTGGATGCAGTCGTGAGTGAAGAAGTTGTGCCGGCAAAAACAAATCTGTGAATTTTTCTGAGGATGGCTTTCACATGCGGGAGGTGTCGGTTGCAGGCCAGCATCTTGTGGTAAGCACGGTATTCTTCTTCCCACTCTATCTTGGAGATAGCGCCCTTGGCAGCCCACTCTGCGTCTGTTGACAAGACGAACCGGGTCTTCAAAACGGGTCATTGCACACGAATCATGAAGGAGCATAAAGGACACACCAATATTGCAGCCGCCGAGACTGAAGCCTCGGTAACGTCGTGGAAACCGAGTTTTATGCCATTGGAGTTTTGCGCCGGTTTGCTACCCAGAGTGAGACTTGAAGGCCCAAAATACATTAGGCGATGGACCTTCGATTGTATTAGCTATGCCAGGACATAATTGACATGTATGCTCACGTTCATTATGATTGGTCCGGTAAAAACCTCCTTCATGTTTTGTGTCGGCCCGGGAAACAAAATAGGGGGGTACAGTATGGCCTTTCGCTCCGTGGAGAAACGTAAAAGACGATCAATGGTGTTGTCTTTGCTGCGATCGGCTTTGGCGTTCGTGAGGAGGCTGGAGTCGATGCTGTGGCCTTTTAAAATGACTGGAAGGGCTTTGCGAATCACCCCGATCAGAGCTGAACGCCCTTCACCATGTTCGCGAATAAACTGCATGGAAAGTAAAATGATGATTTGTAAAGTCACGGCTTATGGATAGGGAGAACGCACGTCCTTGGCAAAATTAGAATATGTCTGGACGTCCAACAGAGAGTGAAATTTCTCGGGAATGTCTTCGTAAAGTGCAGACGTGATACTCCGGATATAAGTCTCGTTATTTTCAAAGCGGCCTCGAGGGTCTTCTGGCAATTGCACCGTATTCGGTTGGAATGCTGCAATAGGGACTAAGAGCGCTCGTGTGAAGAGGAAGCTTTTTGCAAAGCGAAGGATTTCGCTCTGGTAGCCCAGTAAGTTGTCGTTGGCACCAATATTGCGTCGTTTTTTTGAGGAATTGGCCCGGAGATTCGCATTCTCCGTTCGTAACTGGCGGTTTTCTGCCAAGAGTTTCACCACGGAGAGCTGAGAAGCTTTCAGAGCCTGCACAAAATAGCAAGATACAGCGTGAATCCACAAGAATTATTGAAAACAGGCAGACCTCGATAAGCTCATCACGCGTGGCACCGTGATTAATGGGCTGGAGGTGCAGCTCATCCTCAACATCATTGTCTGTAGCATTCGACATGAGAGAAAGACGGTGGGCGCAAGACTCAGAGACGGTGAAATTCTCACCGGAAAGTTTATTTTACATAACAGATTCCGACCTCCCAGGGATGATTGTTGTTGGAGACGTTCAGGGTGAATGGGTGTCGCCACGCCAACAATATGCGAAGTTCCGCTCAACTCAGAATACTTTTTAATTTTGACTGGCGATACCGAAATCCAAATTTATCTGGCTACTGGGAAACATTCAAACGAAGTACGCAATGATGGCGACGCCGATACGCAGTATGAGTTACGGCGCTGACTGAAATGTCCGCGGGGAAGTCTACGGCAATTGGTCTAGACTCGCCGCGCACACACTCGCATTGACAGGCAAAACGGATGGGCGGGGATTTGCATAGCTGCTCACTTGAGGAAATTGTTTAGGCAATCCTACAGCATGCGCAAATACTGTTACTCACAGGGCAGTGCGGAGGCGCTCTTGCAAGTGTTCTTCCTCGGCCAGCAATTTTTCGTACTCAGCAACAAGAGCTTCGTAATCTTTGTATAGCTCTTCGTATCCACCACTGAGATCTTCATATTGGCGCATGAGATCGGTTTGTTTTTCCTTGAGGTTTTTCGCCAGAGTGACACAGACCTATATTCAATAGGGTAGGTATAATAAGGTCAAAATGAGAAAACATACCTTGTGAGGGTCAGCAGTCGGGGCTCCGCTACCGGTTCCGGAGTTGGGTTCAACGAAGGCACGCAACACATCGAGTGTAAGTCCACGGCGCCGGTCGTCCGAGATGCTGGGATTAATGAGATATCCAGGAGAGGGACGATTGGGCTCCAGGAAAAGGCGAGAAATGGAGTCTAAAAATTCGCGATCAGAGTTTGACATGGTGGTCAAGACAAAGGACAAGCAGACGGACCATTTAAATACCAAATGATCGTGTCAAATAGCCAAATGGGAACCGTCTCGCAAGGGTTGTTCAATGGGGATAGTACATTTGTCATGACTTCAGGGTTGTTGCGTCTGCTTGTCGGATGCAGGTGAAACGAGTGATATTGGCAGTCAAGTATGGCAATGGATCTATCAGGAAAGAGCGTAAGAAGGAGATGGAAACAAAGAGAGAATAAGACGTACAAAGAGCCACATCCCACAGTACAGATATCCAGCCCAGGACATGGTCTTCGCAGTCTCCATAATGTGAATTTTGACAGAAACTAAGTTAATCATTTTACAAGCACGCGATCCCTTACCTGGACCAGCAGTGGCTTAACTACTCGGTCTAGTCCAATGCAGGTAACCCTGACGCCACGGCTCCGATCTCTTCCAGCTGCAAAAGCGGGTCGAGCTTCAACACACTCAAAAACAGCTCCTCAAACTCAATGCTTGTGCCCTCGATCTTGCCTGCGACGAACTCGGCATGTGTGTCCGAGTCCGAGTCGTCCAAGCTGTCTTCTGGTTCAGCGAGAAGGAGTGCTGGGTCCGGGCATGCTGTGGACCCGCGTGCGTTCCCCTAGATTGAGCGAATGAGCGTATACCAAGCGCTCGTGCAGACACAGAAGCGACACTGGAAGCGCGTGCCCAGCCTCGAGTGCATTCAATAAAATTTCGATGGTCACGAAGATGTCTGGATAGCTGCTAACGTTAGGCATTGAACTGCGTCGCATAGTTCAACTCACAAGGTTAGGATTCAAGAATGGTGTCTAAAAACTCTGATTAGGTGACGAGCGCAAAAGAAAAAAGAGAGAGAATAGAAGTACCCGATGAACCAGAATGCTACACCACTTGGTATCCAGCTTCGAGAACGCGCCAGCAAGGAGCGAGAGCATCGTAATCATTTTTGTCCTGGAGCAGTGGGTAAAAAACAACGAGAAAGAATAAGATAGACATACACTCAAAGCACTCGGCATATAATCAAAAAAGCGCACCCTGGCCGTGAACAACCTCTTTGACGTCATCAACAGGCTCTGCGCCCTGGTATTCACCTCCATCAGTGTCAAGCTCCCTCCTCGGGATCAAGATCATCGTGGATCTCCTCGTCCTTGGCCCAAGTATTGAGGCCAGATGAGGCGCCAGCGGTAGCATCACCATTGATGTATGCAGGCTCAACACCGGTCTCTAGGCTGCCATCCGCAAGCGCACGATCGAATAAGTTCTGTACAGTTCCGAAACTGCGGGCCAGTTGAGGTCGGTCGTGGCCGGTAACAATTGACAGTAACAATCGACGGGGGCTTCAGAGTTGAGAGACTGAAGGATGAGACGTCATCTATGTCTGCCTCCCTTAACCCAGCCGACTCAGGATCTCCTGTGACGCGTTTTCGGCCAGTGGCCAAAATGACTTGATGGGCATTGAGAGGCAGTCCCAAGGCTGCCCAGGGTACTTTAGTTTGGGTGTTTTGGTCGAAATCCAAGTGAGGAATCAACACACTTTGGTGGCAGAGGTCAAGGGACTGTCCCGCGATGACGGCGTCTCGCGTCGACGCGTTTTCGGGCTGGTGGCCAAAACGACTTGACAAGCCTCGAGAGGGAGTCCAAGGCTGTGTATGTATGTTAGTTTAGGTGTTTCAGTCAAGAACTCATTGAGAAATCAACACACTTTAGTGGCAGACTGTCCCGCGATGACGGTGTCTCGCGTCGACGCGTTTTCGGACTGGAGGCCAAAAACGACTTGACAAGCCTCGAGAGGGAGTCCAAAGGCTGTTATATGTAGGTTAGTTTAGGTATTTTAGTCAAGAACTCATCGAGAAATCAACACACCTTTGGTGGCAGATGTCAAGGGACTGTCCCGCGATGACGGCGTCTCGCGTCGACGCGTTTTCGGACTGGAGGCCAAAACGACTTGACAAGCCTCGAGAGGGAGTCCAAAGGCTGTTATATGTATGTTAGTTTAGGTTTTTAGTCAAGAACTCATCGAGAAATCAACACACTTTGGTGGCAGATGTCAAGGGACTGTCCCGCGATGACGGCGTCTCGCGTCGACGCGTTTTCGGGCTGGCGGCCAAAACGACTTGACAAGCCTCGAGAGGGAGTCCCAAGGCTGTTGTATGTATGTTATTTTAGGTGTTTCAGTCAAGAACTTATCGAGAAATCAACACACCTGTGTGGGAAGAACCGTTCGATGAAGTCGTTCTTCCTGGGATTTGGTCCGCAAGCGGGCATGGAGCCCAGATGGACTTGTCGAATTAATATCAAGTAGAACAACCCCAGAACATACGACGCAGAGGCAAAAACTAGCAGAGACTAAGCAGAGGCAAAACGAGCAGGGTATGCATTGTCACTGATTATGGATCTATTGGGGAAGAGTGTCAAGAGGGAGATGGAAACAAAGACACAATAAGACGCACATCCCGCAGTACAGATATCCGGCCCAGGACATGGTCTTCGCAGTCTCCGTAATGTGAATTTTGACAGAAACTAAGTTAATCATTTTACAAGCATGTGATCCTGAAACGGTAGTTTGTAGGGCCGAAGGTGATATTTCTCGGGTCGGGATAAGGCTAGCAATTCCTCCATAGTACCTCACTCGTTGCCATACAGCGCAGGGACCAAACGGCACGCGTTGCGCAGGTGCGAATTCACACCTTACGGAACACGTGTGGCTTGATTGCGGTGTCGGCTTCGATGATCGTTACTGCAGAAATAAGGCATAGGAGTGTTATTCAAGCCCATGGTGAGCTGTCAGGTTCAAAGGCAGGAGTGGAGGAGATGTGGGGCTGAAAGAAGACTGAAAATATGTTAGAAGACAACAAAGAGGAGTGGACAATGACCACGCACTGCAATACCTCGAGTCCTGCATGGCATACTGCATACCCATACACATTGTACATTCACGCCTGCATTTGAGACTCAGAAGGCGGTGTGCGCGGCTTGGCCGGTGCTCAAAGGGTGGAGGTAAGGTATTAGAAAAAGCTGAAAAGAATTTTAGCACCTCAAGAAGAAAGGGAAGTTCGACCGGGAGCACATACCACAAAGAAACAGCGACTAGTTGTCGCCACCAGTCACCAGCAGGGCACGGCTCAGATGAAAATTAACGCCTCGGACAGGGCCTATAGATTGTCAGAGATACGCCGGTGAGCACTGGCAATTCTTCTTACCCTCCTGTTCTTCAAACTCGTCAACCAGGACAACCGCTAAGTTTTCAGTCGCGCTGTCACTTGTCACAAAGGAGGATGCTCTGTGACCAGACGCGTCAAAAACTGGGCAAATTGCCCAGTTTCTGAAGCACAAAATCTATATCTTGAAGACAGAAACTGCAGAGCTCGGCGCTGCCCGCAGTCGCATTCCCTTGACACGGTTGCTCTTCGACTCGAATTTTGTGAGCATTACAGACATGCTGGGCAACGGATTTCACGCCGGTTAGCTCAGACTAGATAGACCCAGGACAAAGTCTGGGGAGGGGGAGGAGAGAAGAGTCGAGGACGCGAGCACGTGATAACTGTCAACCTTCACTTTGCGCCGCACCGCTTACATGCCTCCGACGACAAGTACTGAGGGCCCAGCTTGCCACCACTGCGACCGCCATTTCAGCACCAAAGGGATAAAAAGGCATGAAACTTCCTGCGCTTACAAAAACATCAACAAGAATAAAAACTCTCAATTTGCCGCGCAACTGAAAGTACAACAAGGTAAACTTGAAGCTTGGTTTGACACTGGTACTGCGTGCGGTTATGTTGAATTTCACAGAACAGGCTGCGTTTAAAGAGCTTGAGGCAAGGGTTAATGGTATATCTGAAACTTTCCAAATTACCTGCGATGTTCATTTGCGACTACAGCACGAACTGTGGCTGGACCATCTGGCCAAGCTTCTCTTCGCGTCCAGATACCCGAACAACCCGATATTACTAAAGGCCCGGGTATGGATTATGGGCTATTTAATTCCAAAGGTCTTATTGCAAACCCAGACTATTTGGATTATCATTCACCGCAGAATGAACTTTTGAACAATGACGATGCCGATGGCGACCCAAACCAACGCGTGCAAAGTCCTGTGGAGGCGGGAGAGCCCGAAATAAAACGTGTATTCCATCCACACAGTAAACGCCCGCCTCAGTTCCAATTCTTTCAAGACTTCGTGCGCAGGCCCAAGAGAGCAGAACCTACAGATAGCCAGCCGTGGCGCCCGTTCCGTTCTCAGCTGGATTTTGAAGTAGCAGAATTCTGTGAAACTAACATGTTGAACAAGGATTCGACACAGACATTGATATCCCTGATCCATCGTTGTAACGCTACTCCAGAAGACTTTACTCTAGCCAGCCAACGTGAATTGGATGAGCTGTGGGAGCTAGCTTCACATAAATGCACTGAAGTAAGTTTTTTAAACGAAGAACTGAAATTCAACTTACATGTACTTGAATATCTCAGTTCGCGAGAGGTACCATCACAGTCCAATACAAAAAACGAGAACAAAACTTACGATACCCACACTCGGCCACTCTGGGACTGGGGCTCGAAGCCTTATTCAAGATCGTCGCCTAGCTTCTTCTTTCGTGTGGGACGCCGAAAAGGCTTACAAATTCGACGCGAAACCTATGTGCGATTCTATCAAGAACCTTGGACTGCTGACGCATTTTGGACAGCGCAAGTGAGCCATACAGTATACTCGTGTTGAAATCCTTTACTTACTAGGTCTTTCGCAGTCATCCTTACCGGATCATCCAGCAGCGAAGCCTGTCTGCTATGTTATATATGCAGACAAGTCAAAACTTTCTTCATTTGGTACCCAGAAAGCATACGCCGGTGGTGGCCCGTCTGGCGAATGTAGTCATTGAAACCAGAAATAGCACGCAATTTTGGTGGTGGCCAAGTCGTTGGTCATCAGCCCATTGTATGTTCACAATTATGGATGGTTCTTTAATGTTCTTATATGATCAATATAGGTGGACGAAGACTCGAAGGAAAAGGGCAAGCCAGCATTTGCTAATTTTAAGAATGTTGTATGGCATACAGCCTTCTATAAACTACTTGAATCCCTTGTGATTCCGGCCAAGGTTGGCGATTGGATGGACTGCGGAGATGACATTCGCCGTTGGCTTTGGCCGATAATATTAATTTTGGCTGCCGATTACGAGGAGGCGTGCGTATTTTGTTTAATTTAGTGCCACATTAACCGTAATTTCAGATGTGTTATGGCCCTAATTCGTGGCTTGAATGCGATGTATCCATGTCCGATCTGCTATGTTCCTTGGCAGGAGCAGTCAGATCTTTCTACGGAACATCCACATCGTGTCGCACAAGATTCTGAAAGCCTTGTTCAAGAAGCTAGAACAATGCGAACAGCAGCGGAGCGTGAAGAACTTCTCAAAGACAATGGATTGCGCGATGTTGAAGTACGTTAATTTATATCTTCAATCCGTGCTTCATTCAATGGTCATAGAATGCTTTTTGGAAAATCAGAGGTGCAGATCCCCATAAGGCCCTCTCCTTCGACCCGCTGCATGCAGATGATGGAGGTTTCTGGGGTTCCCATCTTTTCAGTGAAATCAAGAAACGAGCTACGGAGTTGGGCCGAGAAGCGATCGTCAAAATAGATGAACAGTACGTCATTTTACTCTTCTGCAGGCCTACTCATAATTGAACGTTGTAAGATTTGCCGCTTTTCCGCACTGGAGAGGCTTGAACCATTTCGACTCAGTCATGAATACGACCTTCAACGATGGTTCCAAGCACGCGGACGTCGCAAAAATGATGCTGTTCGCCGCTCACAATGTCCTCGTTGACGAACCTGGTCTGCTCCTTCTGCAAGCACTTCGCAGCTACCTCGAGTTACGCACCGCTATCAAGTTTGAGGTCCATACCTCGGACACCCTTGCTGTGGGCCGGGACGAGATTTTAACACTTGATTCGACCATGAAGGTAAATGGGCTTCAAAAATAATTCTACCAGCTAATGTGATTCAATTTCTTCTCTTTAGCAATACATAGCCGCTTGTGAAGAGACAGAACTATATGGCAACAAAGACTGGAATGTTCCCAAATTTCACTCTCGCTGGCATGCCCTCGATGATATTGAACAAAAGGGAGCGAGTCGAAATTTTGGAACCAAGACGAGTGAATCGATGCATGGCGCAATCCGGAAGACATACCTTAGGTTGACGAATTTCAAAGACGTGACCCCGCAGGCAAGTTGAATCTTGTTTCTTCCCATTCCTTCCACTTATAAGTACTTTTCAGCTCGTCAAGCACGATCACCGTCGCACGGTTGCTACATATATTCGGGAACAAATTGAAGCACTCAATGGAGATCCATCCGAGAGCCCCGAAGATACGGAATCGACGGTACTGTCCAATATTGATATTGGGTCAAAGATCAAGCCTGTCTCGTTTGTGAAACTGGAACAAGACATGTCCCATGACGCTGCTTTTCATCGATTCCGCGTGAAATTCGGTATTTTCATCACCCAATTCCTCGCGGCGCACAACTACAATCTACCGAATGCACAGCCAGTAAGATTTGATGGAACGGACACCGTACGTCCTTTTCTCTCTCGAAGCCCACTTGAGTTGACGAAAGTAGATTTCGCCATTCCAATTTCTCAAGATCCACTATGAGTCCATGAGTGACTGGAAGTGGACAGCAGATTATTTGAGGTGCAATCCTAAATTTCACGGCACCCACGTTACGACTATGTTCTGGTTAAAACAACAGACAAACCCATCTTCGCTCAACTTCTCTACATGTTTTCATGCACGGTAGAGAACAAGTCCCATCCGCTTGCACTCATTCTGCCGCTGGACGCTCCGACGGGTAACACAACAAGAAAGGACAAGCTCTTGCGCTTTCGTCGAGTTCGCGCACAGGCAAGGAAGAATTCGGAGTTCATTTCATTGCACTCCATAATTCGCGGCGCAGTTTTAGTATCCGACTCCGACAAAGCTGGTGATTTTCTGGTGTTTGATATTTTGGATGGTGACACTTCTCTTCGACTGAAGAGTCTGTAGCGCAGACAGTAGCACAATAGCGAAATATTATTTGAACTAGCGAGGACAGCCGTCGACGACAATAATATACGCGCCGGTAACTCCAAATCGAGGCTCCATGCCTTGAGCGGAAAGATAACTCAGCATTTTCCGCACCTGAGATAGAAGGTCTCACCTGCGAAACAGCTGCTGCTGGCGAGAGATTACGGAGAGGATACCTGTCATGTGATTCGGTGAGAACGCTCAAGACCACGTCGAATCGCTTATCTAATTCGACGTCCTCTTCAGCGTTCTCCATTTTATTATATATAGCTGAATCTTGATGACGACAGTGGCGATGACGACGACGGCATAGGAAGGACAATGTGTTGTTTCCTTACTCTCGTAGAGGGTCTTCAGAGGGCACCCGAGTTCTATGGCAAGGCGACAAACCAGGGGGAGGCGGCAGAGGGAGCTGGTTTAAATAGAGAGATTATATGCATAAAATAATGCTAAGCTGACAGCGGATAAGTACCATGTAAGCGAAGGGCGGTGCCTTTTACGGCACTTATCATGGCCTTATAATGCCGGCACCTTATAAGGCTATTTTTATTTTTCCGACATTAGCCGAAGATCGATGCATGTCGCCGCATGTCGCCCCACGTAGCTCCACGTACACCTGGTGTGTCTACACGGGGTGGGAACGCAGTGATTGACCTCCTGTAGGTATGTTTGGTGCCCGAACCAACCTCTTGCCGCCTTAATGAGGCGAGATCGCGCTCCGGCGCTTGAATAACAAGACAATGGCTACCAACATTGCTTTGGCGTGAAACTAGTGCACTTCAGATATTTTGGCACGAAATCCCTGGACTAATGTCACCGCAACCGGCCAAGGGAGGCGCGCGGTTGCCTCGAGGCCACTACCATGATCCCCACTTTTGTTGTCTTGCAGGCGTTCCCGGCTTCGAGTCACAGCTGGGGGAGATGCGAGATACGAACTACGACTCTTCATCCACGTTGTAATGATTATTTCAGCGGATTCAGAAAAGGGATTGAGCATCACAGAGACATTCTGGGCAGAGGCGACGGAAGATTAATATAGCAAAATTGTCTTTCATTCTTCACCGATGTTTGACATAGGCATAGATCAGAAGCCATCTAATAAAGTGACCTTCCACTGTCCAGACCTTATTACGCGGTAGCCCACAATGGTCATTCATTGTTTATCAAATCATGGGCTCCAGTGGGCGGCCGTTTACGAGTTATGAGAACACTACATGTTCAAAAATGGCAAATCTAGTTCTAGATTTGTTCTAGATGTTCTTGATAGGCGACATTTACGTATACTTTTATTTCATGAAGAAATCAGTAGTCCTTCTGCCTGGGTGAACCACTGGATTCCGACGATTCACGCTGGAATCCATTGAAATCCACTGGACTGCGATGTAGTTCAGCGTGTTGAAAGAGCCGCCAGCGCACAAAATCGCATCAGAATGCAGTGGAAACGGTGTAATCCAATGGCCGAACTTTGCAGGATGATCCACTGATATATGGTGAGATCCAACATGCCCGAAGCCAGCGGATTCCACTGGGATCCTTTGCCTCGGTACTAGATTTGTACTAGATGCCGCCGAAATGCGATGCCGACCAATGCCGATTAGCCGGTTGCTAGCTCCGCGTATATTACTGGCCCTGAAACATCAAATGCCTTGATCGCATTGATGGTTGTCGTCGGCGCCTGCCGACGCTCGCTAATGGACATGGGCTCGCGAGAGGCGCAAACCCGGTCCTTCCTTATGAAGTTGGTTGGATTTCTAAAGCAAATTTCAATCAGTTTTGGTACAATTTTCATCCTCGGCGAGCTCTGTTCCGACCAATTATGATCAAAACAAGATCAAAATTCGATAAATCCTTGAATGAGGATCTACTGTAGAGTTTCATCCAATTCTCCGCGGCTGTGAACTGTGACCCGTACATCTGAACTTGAGTGTTCGTAAATCCGCCGTCCCAACCGTGACAGAAGAAAAAAATTCGTAGATCCCCTAGAAAATGGCCGGTTGGGGCACCTCTCAGATCGTCTTAGTGAATCGATGTCTGCGCGGATTTGTATTTTAATGCCAAGAAAAACACCACTCAGAGCAGTGTAAGTGGTAAATCAATTAGATTACCCAGTAACTTCTCCTTTTTTGTGCGAATCCCGCTGCCTCTTGCACTCAATGGCTGGTCTTCCCGACGTCCTTAATATTCCGGATGGGCCAGAAATGCTCTCATACCCCCCAACAATCTACCGGTGGTGCTCGAAGCAGAACGCGCCGTGCGCCCAAAAATTTGGTCTTTTTTGCGCCATTCTGCGTCGATTTGTGACTTTTTGCGACATTCGGAAATCCCCTCGGTGACCCGTGACAGATTCGAAATCTTCTGAAATTTTGGCCCCTATGACGCGTGACATCCGAATTGCATGAAACTCTACAGTATCTGAAAAGCACGCTGGACCATACTGTACTATTTCGACCGTAGATTCAGCCACTGTGACCTGTGACCACTTAGATTCACTTTTTGATTGATTCAATTTCCTTTTTGGGCGATTTTTCGGTATTTCCCGGCGAATTTTGGCAGTAAAACAGCCAAAAATCGCGATCCCAAAAGCCAGTGACCTGTGACGAAAATTAAATAGATTCAATTCGGGTCTGGCTGTGACCTGTGACATGAATCTACGGTACAGTATGCTAAGACCGACCTCACTGCTTACCAGCTTGTTCACATAGGTAGTAACCGTGGGCCTAAGAGGCAAGCGGGTAGGTGTCACTACACACCGATCTGAATTCCGAGGATAATCGCGCGAAGTGAGGTATTATGAGGGAATCACAGCAAATTCAACCAACAAAGATGAAACCTACTGGACGTTAGATCTCTAAAGTTTGAGCCCCGTCACAATTCAGTGCCAAAATTAAAAAAAATTAAAATCATCTCATCGCCATTGCTCCCTTGGTGTGGCCACAGTCGTGAGGGATTTGCGGTTGTGAGTGTACCCGCCCCAGGCGACGGCGGCGTGTTACCATACCGCAATGATCGGCCCAAATTATCTGGGGAGATTGTGAGAAACCTATGCATCCTTCCCCCTGGATTCAACGAGTGGATTTTTGACATTCTAAGTTGCTGCAGGAAACGGCGAAGGTGTAAATATGCCCTCAATGGGCCTCGTATTATCGATGGAGGCGAAATGGAGAATATCCGCGGAGAAAGCGTTAGCACAGAGCTATTGAAAGAACCAATTCAAGTTAGCTTGGCATTCAAGTTCACTCGTCATTCTGACTCGTTGTGAGTCAATATCAAAGAATTTCGTTGAACGTAATGATAAGAGCTTCTTCACTCTGCTGTGCTGTGCCCAATTCGTGCAGCGGGAAATGCATCACTGAGTCTGATGCTGCTTATTTAATTTATTATCCGTTGACCAGATGTGGCAGATTGGCGCCGGCCATCACGAAATTTCGACGATATAAAGGGCCATGACGGACTCTCATTTTTTCAGCCCTTTCTTTCCTTCGTGGCCGCCTTTTTATTTTCGCCCGTTCTTCTGCTCCCCACTTTTGTGTGAACCTTTGCTTGAATCCATTATCGTGATTGATATGATGATGAAATTCAGTTTCTTTGTTCTGACAGCTGCAGCTACGCTGACGGCTGTGGCCGCTGCTAGCATTCGCCGAGACAGTTCTTCGTCGGTCTATCAAATCCCTCTTCCCAGAGGATCATAATGTCTAACCTTACGCAGCTCCTGTGGAAGCCCCCTCGAAAGCCTCGTTACCTCGTCTGACCCAGCATTCAAATGTCACGCCCTGGTGCGCTCAAAGACGTCTTTGATCTCACTGTGTTCAGACCCCCCTGTAGCACAGGTCTGCTGGATCCAATTGGCAGATGCGTAGGCAGACCAGTGTGCTGACCCCTGCCGATCTGTCTGCCCATCCCTGCCATGGTTGGTCTAGGTTCTGACCAGAATAGGCACACATAGACTGACGTAGGCCGGTGAGCCTAGCTAAGCCTAGTTACCAATTCAAAATCCAACATGGTTTGTACCGTCCAGCCATTCCAACTGACACCAACCTAGACCCAGTTGGCCAAGATAGGCACACCACCGTCGGCGAAGATCTACCAAGGTGGGCAGACTTTGCCTTGGTAGGATGCTAGACCAATGTCAGCCAATGCCTATTAATGTCGACCAACGTCGGCTTGAGTGGGCAACCCATAGGCAGAGATCAGCGAGGTGGGCACATCTGTGCCTATGGGTCGGTCTGAATGCAGTGTCTGGGGACTAAAAATTGCTCGACCGCGGAGGTCGAAAGCACATTCAACACCTGGCGCACTGATTTCTGTGGAATTGGGACCTGCAGGTGCGTCTCCGAGTCTGCCAACTCGCTGCGGGAACGATACCGATACTGATACGAATGCGAATAATACCAATACCACCACAGATCCCGGAGAGATCCTGTTTACCATCTTCCTGGCCTCTTCGACCTTGTTCACCCCGTGCAACGAATGCGCAAAGGCGCAGTACCAGCTCGCCGTGATGCAGGGGAGCACCGATACCGGAACCATTGACCACTGTGGCGCAAATTTCACGGGTGCGTCGGGTCTACGGCCTATCCACGAAGTCGTACAAGCTCACTACTGACTGCTTGGAATTGCAGCGAACTTGAACAGCACCGTAGTCGGCATCAAGCAGGTCGGTGTCACCAGCGAATTCAAAAACGCCGCGAACGCGCGCGCGCTGACAGCCGGACTGCTCCTCCTCGCGATGTCTGGATTTTTCGCGTTGCTGTAGATCATGGAAGGGGCGGTTATAAGAGAGAATAAGCGGCTGCCAGGCGCGAAACGACCCGGCATCCTCTTCCATTAGCTCAGGAAAGTAACGTCTGATGTTGAGAGGTATAATGAATGTTTACATAAATGTGAAAGCCCTTCATGACTTGAGCGTATCTGAAAGGCGAGTGAATGGCGGCGGATCGTGGGGCATGTAGGACGAACATCGACGAAAGTGGACAGTTCAGCTGAATGACGAAATCAGCGGAGTTCGAAAAGGCTTCAGACGGACGGACAGACAGACGTACTTGAGGGTCGAAACGGTCCTCAATTAATGGTGCGATGCAAAATGGAGCCACCACACTCACCAGGTGTGTTCCCTCAGACACTGAATAAAAGTATTCCTTGCCTTCCTGTACGTTGTTAGCTCACGCCAATTACCATTATACAACGTTAATTGGCGTTCTCGCTGAAATTCATTGACCTGGGAGGAGATAGATCAGTTTCAAAATGTTAAGTAGTGTGTCGTGTACATACAAGATACGCCCGGGGGTATGCCAGGGAGAAATAGGAGTATGTAGGTTGCTCCAATGTACGTCGCTTAGGAGTAAACTCTGACATTGCACGGTGGGGAGAATTCTTTCCTCGTCCGGGAATTGTCCAGACCATCGTGGAAAATTGCTGCATGTACATTTCCAGCACTGAGACTGTTCCACAGAATCGAAGAAAATTAGGATGGTTAGGGATCGAGGCTCTCAAAAAAGCCTCAGAACTCTTCACAGATGTTGCATATAATGCGATATCGTTCCACCATTCCCGTGAGGGCCTTCGGTCGTGATTCGACGACAAAAAACCACCACAAAATGCGCTGTTCATGGGATAGTACGGACATGCATTGACGAGATGAGGATAGCGGAGAGGGCGAAGTCTGATGCAAGACAGCTCGTGCCTGACCCGAGGGCAACGACCGTGAGCGGGTAAGGAAATGATAGTGTCAGCGCCAGAGGTCCGCGGGATAACGCGGGGGCAGCAGGCGCGGCGGTATAATACCTGAAAAGGTTCGACACTATCACCCTTATGTATTTTGTTAGGCCTTGAACATCGTCCGCGCCGATACATAGGGGCATGTCTACCTCCCGTCCAGCATCCACAATCCCAATATAGACTCCGCAGGCCGCCCGCGACATCGGTGCCCGCAGTCTTCCTCGCCTAGGGCCGCGTACCCTCTTGATCTAGCGTACGTTAATCTTCATTGTTATTATCAGTCCGCTGCTGGATCCTGCTTGGCTGATGTAAATTGTATATTCGGAGAATCCGGACTGGACGATCACTTGCCCGCACGGGGTTGGCGGGGTTTGCACTACGACTGTCTAAAGGAACCTCTGGAGACAAGTAGTACTTTCTTTTCTGGTTGTGGTTACCTGGTGGCGAGTGGTGGCTATCTTCGCGAGAATTGAAACGGAATTTAATTTACGTTTTCTCCCCCATTCAAACGATTCTTGCACTTGATCGCCTTGAACCTCGCGGCCGCATAAATTTGTTGCACAAAAAGAAAGAGCCAACTTCTTTGTTCCCGACCAAAAACCAAAAGAAAACGGAAAAAAAAACGGCCGATTGGCTTCGGAGATGGCCCCGAATTGAATGAGGTGCTCGCTGGAACCGACTAAAATGTTCTTGGCTTGGAAGGTAGTTATAGGTTCGCGCCTCGCGCCATTATGTCTAGTGAGCTCTTCAATCGAGCGAAATACCGCAACCAAAAAGTCTACGGGGGGTGGACTACTTCGGTGTCACAGTGTCGGCTCGTAGACTTAAGGACCCGCGAGAGAAACGGAAACATTGGAGGAGAGGAACCTGGACCTGAAAAATTTGGGGCACCGGAGGCCAAAATCAGGAGATCTAGGGGAATACCAAGAAAGGAGTTAAACAATAACAATAATCGAGCTTCAATTCAAACCAGATATTGCAGCACGTCTGAGTCAACATTGTCCGTTCCCAAGAATAGTCGATTTCGCGACGATGGCTGAGAATGTGCGAACTGGAGGGATGAGGTTTTTGCTTCTTCTTTTACCAAAACGTCACCGAGAAGTAAACTGGAGGGGAAATACGACCTAGAAACAAAGGACATGGATCGAATAGGCGTAGCGGGAATAACGTAGTTGTTGAGAATCTAGTTGGATATCACGGGCACTCAGTGGGATGTCGGTGATCAGTGCTACAGCCAGTCCTTGGAGCAATTCAAGTCGCATGCGCGAAGCTCAGGCGTAGGGAACCACTCCATCGCCGGAGTAGTGATTTACCTTGAGTCTCGTTCGCTCGCAGATCGCAGGATTACCCTCCACTGCGAGGCCAATCGATCCGCGAATCCCTGGGGATATGCCGTGCAAACTGGTACGCAAATAGTGGGGAACAGACTTTTGCCAGAGCTTCCGCCCACTCGCCACCTTGCAAAAGAAGAAGGCAGCACCCAAATCTTGCCCCCGCAGCCATCGGTCTGCCATCGTTTGCCCAATAGCAGCACCGAAATCGGCTCCCTACGCCCATCGCTCCGCCATCGTTTGCGCAATAGCAGACTTTCCGGCGCCAGCGGGACCATACAGCCACATGACACTCGGCGCCGCACTATCCTCGTCCGCCCAAGCCTGGATCGTGCCTTGTACGGCCGTTCTGGTATGGGGGTGGCATTGCGGGGAATCACTGTTCAGAGTTGTAGAGTGCGTCTCCGCATATATTTCGCTGCAAGATATTAGGATCGTCCACAGTAGCCTTTTTCCTCCCTTTTTCGCTTCCTTTTTTTCTCCCTTTTTTGTATTTCCCACCGTTTTTTCTCCGGGGTTTTTTTCCCTTTTCAATTTTAACATGAAAAAAGGGTGTAAATCCAAAAAAATCTAGGCGCAGCATGCGATATTGGATGAATTCAGAAAAAAAAAAAGGAAGCGAAAAAGGGCCAAAAAAAGGCTACTGTGAACATTCCCGGTTTTCAGCTCCCTTTTTTCACTCCCTTTTTGTAAAAAAGGACTGGGTTGAATTTTTCTGGATTTTATAGGCTCACTCGGTTACATTTATCTGCGAAACGTGAAAAAGGGCGCAAAAAAGGACGTCAAACAAGGGCTACTGTGAATAACCCTATTGATTCCTATCGCAGCCTCGGGGTCTGTTATGGAAGAGGTGCTACAAATCTCGGGAGGCTCACCGTTTTCTCCTTGCGGTTGAACCAAATTCCCGGCGACGTGGTACTCGTTGAGATGCCCCGCGACCTAGTTGAAGCTAGTCTCTCATAGACAGACACTACAACCATTTTGGTGCTCGTGCCTCGCAGGGTGAAGCTGCCCCCTGAAATATGAAGCCGATGGCCGTCGATGAGGGCCATGGTCGACAAGGAAGAGCTGTGTGCACCGCCTCACTTCGAAACATCGGATCGTTCCATGAGGCTTACGAAACTAATTGGGTGCCTAACGCAAGCGCTCAGAATATAATAAAATTCAAAACGGTTACAGAAAGGCGAGCAGACGAAAATTGGGAGTTCTGAGCAACCATTTACAAGTTACAAAATGAGTATGTGACCACATCATGAGCTAGATATATTTCAAGAGCGAGACCCTTTTTCCGTGCTCGGCAAACGCTAGGACCTCCTCCTTTTCGTCACCTCGTCGATCCCAAGAATGAGTGTGACACGGACCAAAATTCGTCGGAGACTCAGATCGTTTCCAAATGCTACAGGGACCTCAGAAACATGTTCCTGCCCATTTCCGCACTAATTTTGACTTCTGCACTCCCCTGTTCACGTTCGATCTTAGTTGACTGTAGTCAAATTTGGCTGGAAACTTGTCTTCCGCCAGGAAAATATGACGAAAATGGGTTTGAAAACTAAATTCTTAGCTTCTGACCCACAACTTGATTATTTTTCCGGATTCTATTTGGTTATGTAACTATTTTCCGGGGCAACCGTGACAAAAAAAAAACATATTCGTCACCCTGGGTCGCGTGACTGACGAATTGAATGAAAAGATACAGTACCCCCAACACCTTCAACCTAGTGTTGCTGGAACCATAGGTTCATTCCGCCTTCCGAATTTGTATTGTCGCATTCGTCACATCCCTCGGCAAAAGCCGGCGGGAAAAACCTGTTGCCATCAAGACTGATCGTGATCCGTGATACTACACGTCAACAAGCTGTTCTTTGTCCTCGGCCACCATGCACGAATGTCTGCGGCGCCGAAACATCGCAAGAATGAACGCGGAGATTCGGGTAAGCTCCAGTGAACCGAGAATCATTCCAGGTTAGCTCATCGACAAGGTAAGCCGCTCGCGGAAGCGGCTGCCGCAGGATCCTTGGAGGACTTCCGCGAGCTTGGGGCTCTCCTTGAAGATCTCCCGGACTCTTGCAACATGCACCTCTTGCCGGTCATATTTCTGAATTTGGATCCCGCTGCTATTCCTGACGCTCACGAACTTGATGTTCTATGCGCTGCCCTCGACCCCATGCCGCGAATCGAGTGTGCCCTGCGTGCGTCGATGATGCTTGGTGATCTTGCGCACAGGCATGTTATTCCAATCCGCGCGTCCTCGGATATCTGGGCAAGGCTATGGCCCTGGCTCGACTTCTTCCATACTTACTGGCATACTCTGCCCGTTCTAAGCACCATCGACGAAACAGAGGCCAGTTTCATACACGCATCGTGCATATCGACTCTGGCCAGGCATGAAACCATACGTTATACTATTCTTTCAACGCGTGGCGTACGACGCGTCTTAGGGATGGGCTGGAAGGGCGTAATGTACAGTGATCTTCGTTGGCCCCCAGAGACAGTGTTCCCCAAGGTCATCGATATTCTTTTCTCCTCACCGAGTTTATGGACCAAGGCATCAATTTTGATGAAATCGTAGAGGGTGTCGGGGCAATGTGGTAGATCTTGCCACTTTGGTGCTCAAACAAATTACGCGGGCAACGGCGAGCCCGACCTGTAGCGTAGCAGGGCAGTTCTTATGCGCTGGTCTTGGACTTTTTATTGACGCCCGCGCCATCCTTTTCGAGACGGTCCTCCGCATGCGCCTCGTGCCAACACTGATACCGCCATATTAACCTTTCATGGCACTCCTGCTGGGGGGCACGCCGTCGAGATGTGCTTCCTTTACCTGGCAATGGCGTTGGTAAATCCTCCTGGCTACTTGTACGCGGCGCAAGCCCTCGACACGGACGTGCTCCGTGCCATCCTTGTAGTCGGGGGCTCGTTAAACACGCAAGCGCTTCAATCAAGAACGGATACGAACCGGCTGGCCAGCACGATCACAGGACTTCTGACTCAAATCCTGCCTCGTGCTCTTGTGCATTACGAAGCCGTCCTGAGTCTGAAACAAACTTTCCTCGAAGCGACAGCCGTGGCTCCGACGTCCGGAATCAGCACTTCGCCGTTCGCCAAAGCATGGCAACATTTTTCGTGGTTGGCCAACACGCGGTTGGAATTTCTACAATCCTGGGAGGAACGGTTGAAGGTATCCTTTAAAGGCTGCGACAATATGCTTGTGGGTTTTCCATATTGATGTCGATACCCATGATTGAGTTGACGTCTTATAGTGCGCGAGAATGGAGCGAGGCGCAGGTTCAAGTGCTGTTCCACGTGCCAGAGTGCCGATTATTGTTCGAAAAACTGTCAAGCGGCAGACTGGCGCGATGGGCACAGAGATGTGTGCAAAGAATTGCAGGCCTTCCGACTACGTGAGCGTTCCAGCTTCCCATTCACTGCGTTACTCAGGACGGCCAAAGAGCATCCAGAAACACTCAGCACCCGCGGAAGGTGCTTCCTGCGTGAACTTCTTTCCGACGATTATTTCCGCCACTTAACCCCTATATCCATTCAACATGTCAAGTTCATGTACGAACACCCAGGCGAGGCATTTTTCACCGCCTTTGCGTACAGCGACGCGGGCGACGTACAGGTTGAAGTTCAGCCAACAGCGAACTGAAGATGGCTGGGGCATGGGATGTGGGTATGTCCACGCAATTTTCAAGAGCGGAGAAGAGTGGGCGGACGGACATCCATCTCATGCTCCTATTCGAGGGCCAGAGATTCCGACAGATGGTGTTCCCAATGCGCACTGATACGTCTAAACTGCAAAACGGGCTTGTTCGAATTTCTCGGGGAATTCCCCCCGGTAAGAGGGGCGATGAAGTGCTTCCCGAAATCCGGGAGCGTGTCGAGGCCCTGTTAGCGAAAGTGGCACCAGAAATGATACTCATTCATTAGTCTATCTCGTTAGAATTGGCCCGGAGCGCTCCAAGATGGTGTCGTCCTCCGCACGCTGAAGGCGAAGGACCTCTCAGAGCAAGTCTCATACCATACCGACTAGAAATCACTAGAATGATCCTCTGCGCGTATCGCTCCCTGATATTTTCCTTGTAAAAACCGTCCGCATATCCTTCTTACTTTCACTGCATCCACGTACTCAATCTACTACCTACCTTCATGTGATACATCAAATCATATCTGCACTGTTCAAACGTTAGATCGACAACATCCTTTCTGTATGATCCTAGCGCACGCTTGCTGAATGTGTTCCCTCGTTTGCATCCAAGCTTGCATGTCGCGACTCGAGAGCACCAGCAAATCGGAGCTAGAGACTGACGATTTGCGAGGGGGAGGGTAGAAGGTGTGGGGTGACATTCTATTCACGGTCTCTGGTCGGCCATTCATCGCGGGATAGAATCGTTGATGACGTACCTCACGATGGCGCTGATGCATCCGTGGGTTAGGGAAGCGGCTGAAGCTGGGCTCCTGTGATTTATCGTATCTTGCGCCGTCAAATATGCCAGAGGGCCGCAAATGGAGGGAACAAACATATACGAAGAACTCACCTGGATCATGAAAACTATTCTCGCTCAATCGCTCGTGTGGTAACTGCCATACACAGTGCCCTCAGGGAAGTTCAGAGCTCGCCGGAGATGGAGGAATTCACACAAGTGCCATTGTTCTCAGAATGGACCACGCTCGCAACTTTGGTAGGGCAGCGCGCGGGAGGCTTGAACTCCTGGAAGTCTGCAGGTAGTCCTTGGTTGGCAGCGTGCAATAATATAACGGTAGATTAATTGTGTTCATCCTCGGTTCTCGTTAACTTTACCAATAGTGTGGAAATATCAAGGCAAGGCGAGACTCAAAGCGCTGTGCACATTGCACAAGCACTTATTACTTACTACTCCTCCGACTGCCAACGGGCGGTTGCCAATCTTCTGAACAATACCACCCTCATAGGGTCCAGTCTGTTGCCTTTAACTTCTCATTGACAGTTTTTTCTCCCCAGATTCATTCGACAAGCAGTTCCACCGTAACGAGCGGGCCTTCATGAATGCACTGATTGACGCCGACTACAAGAGGTTGAAATCGCAGATATCACCTGATATTATTTCATTCATGCAAGCGCATCCCCACTCACCAGACGCGTATCTCGTGCACTTCAACTACACGCATCACACCGGCGTCAAGGTCACCGTCAGAGCACGACCCGCCGTCCCCGGGCTGTTTGCTTGGCACAGAAACCTTCGGCTACATGGCGTCTTCGTCGCGTTTGGGGTGGGGCCGATGCCACAGTACATTCTTCCTCTGCGAGAGAGCAGCACGACTTTCAATGCCGCGTTGCATTGCATTGCGGAGGAAATTCCCGCCCAGGCGGATGAATCGTGGGTAGAGAACAAGGTGCGGGAGTTGATACAGTCAACCGAGGAGGTAGTCGAGATCCATTAGGCTACGGCTCGTAGAAATCAAGGACCCGCGGGAGAAACGGACACATTGGAGGAGAGGAACCGGGACGTGAAAAATTGGGAAGCTGCAGCTAAAGTCGTGCAGAAGAAACAAAGAATTTGTCGCAATACCGATAATCGTGCTTCTACGCAAACCAAATAATGCAGCACGTACGTCTGAATGAGCTTTGTTCGTCCGATTTTGCGCGGATCCTGGGTGGTTGAAATGTGGGGAAAGTGTGAAAAGATGACTAGAGGACAGGGAATCAGAATATGGATCGAATCGGGGTAGCAGGAGCAACGCAGTTGCTGAGAATCTCAGTGATTGGTGCCAGTCGGGTACGCGAAGCTTAAGCGTAGGGAAACACTCCTTGGCTCGAGCAGCACTTTACATTGAGGCTCGTTCGCTAGCTTCAGTTCAAGCTCGAGATCACAGAGATATAGTGTGGAGCCAACCCAAGGCAAGTCGAAAAGGAAGTCTCATCCGAGCACAGGCCTAAATAGAACTCGAGCCGCGGTCGATGAAGTACCAGTAAACTCTCCCAACGTTCACGCTCAGGATCATGAAGGCTAGAAACGGATAGACGAGACACGGAAATCCCCGCCCGAAGAAGCAACAGAAGCAAAATAAATGTATGTTAAAAGAGACGCACCTCGCCCGTCCCTGTTGATCGCGTTCGGGCCAATCGCTCCCTTCGCATCAGCGCCGTGGGGACCACGAGTAGAACGGTAGCGCGCTGGGTACGCGGTGTGGGGCAGGAAGGCATGGCGAGGAAAGGGAAAGGATGCGATGGTGGGAAACGTATGTTGAGCGCCTGGAAGCAGGAGGGTGAGAAAAGCCATAAGAATACTCGCCGATACAGGCATCAGATACGCCTCACTCAATATATCCGTCCTGCGCGCCACGAAGGTGTGCGGGGTGCCGATGATTCCCAGCACGCATAAACTCGCGAGGACTCGATAACGAAACGGTGGGGCGCAATGGAAGACCTTATCCAGCGCCACCGTGATGGATCTCGCTGTACAGGCAGGGACGCAGAATCTACGGAGCGGGTCAACATCACCCGACGCGCTCAAGAAAGATAAGGAGAACGTGAGGAACGGGGGAATAACAGGCAGAGGGATGAAGAGATGCAGCTAGGAGTGAAGCGGAAATACAATGAATACTCACTCGCCAAACACGCAGCTCGTCTGCCTTCTTTCGCCCCTCTACGACGCGATTCCACGCCCACCGCGCAGGCAGCGCATCGTGCCCGGGAATCTACAACTTTGGCTCGAAAGCACTAGCATGCAATCTGGCGAGACAGCCAGCCATTTGTAGTACGTGCAGAGACGAGGAACGAACGGCCCAGAGTGAGAAGGGACGGGAGGCAGAATAGTGCGAACGCGGATAGGTGTCGTGGCGGAACGAGAAAGAGGAGAGGTCACATATCCATCCGTCGCGGGTCTCAGGGAACAAAACGAGCTCCGGCAGGAACAGGGGAAGCCACCGCGGGTCCTGCTCCCGCTCGAGCTCGCGCAGTGGGATACTCAAGAGCACCACCGAGCCAAAAGCACAGCGATACCTCCGCGCACGCGGGCGGCGTTTTCGTGCCTCACGAGGTCGGAAGGATCCGTTCGCGCGAGGGGATAGGGCAAGGGGGATGGCACTGTGGCGGTACTCTTAGAGCGAGAGGGGTGCATGGATACACCCAAACGGGAGGGAAGGGACCGGCGATTACGAGACGCACCGGGGCGAGGAGAGGGCGCGCGCGCGGTACAAGAGGTGGGTAGTGAAGGGGAAGCTGCCGCGTGTCTGACTCGCGCTGCTGCAGTGGGTATCCCCGGGAGCGCCGAAAGACGGCATCGATGCGTCCGAGCGTGCGTCGGGCGTTTCCGGGGCTGACAAACGAGGGGTGAGCGGCTTGCACGCAAGTGGGGGACGACGGGGAGTCGGCTGTGCGTACTCGTCTTCGTAGAGCCAGAGCGGGGGCATTGAATTGGCGGCGGCTGGACGAATCAGTAACCCTTAAGCCTATAGGAGATGCTGTAGCGAGCGCAATGCGCAGAGAGCCGGAACGAGAATGCCTGGAGGAGGAGATTCGAATCCCTGCAATGGTGGAAAGTGGAAGGATGAGACGTGGCACCACTGCAAGGTCGATATGAGATCGGTGAAACAGCCACAGCGTCAAGGGCGAGTCAGAGCAGGGTCCAGTATGCGTCCTCGGAAGAACGACGGCTGCGTTTGTCAAATTGGGCACCACAGCGCATAAGACGCGCGGATAGAAAGCGCTGCGCACCGACTATTTATCCAAGATCTCGCATTCACCCGCTCAAGAATCGAGTTTGCGACCGAGGGCAGTTGGTGAACAACGACTCGTGGCCAGAGAGATCGAGTGGTTGCGATGGCGGGCTAGAGGCCGCCGAGCTAAGTCTAGCTAGCGATAGATTAGCGAACTTGAGAAATTGGGTTTGGTGCCAAGTAGCAAAGGCGAGTATTTGGCTGCGGCATCCAAATCAACCATCTGATTCCGTCTTGCTCCGAGCTTTGAATCTTTGATCCGAGTTTCCTCATTCTGCGCCTTCAAAATCCCCACGTCTGGTCTGTTTGAGCTTCTAATTTGATGTGTCTATACATCTTGTTGACGTGAAGATCTCCTCGAGGGAGTCCGGAGCGTTTGTCCATCCATCTTATTGACCTTTGATTCGTGCTAGAAGAGCTCTCGAATCGTCGATTTTCGCAGAAGATCTTTTTACTTGTGCCCAAGTTAAGAACTCTCCGAGTCCTCAGTCTACGTAGCACGAACTGGGATCTTTCCCATCCGTGTCTTCGCGGGACCTTTTACTTGATTCTCCCCGCTCTGCCCTGGGATTCTCGGTGCTGGCTATCAATATCCGTCCGTTGTTGGTCTACTATTCTGCGCGACCGAACGTCTCATGGAGTCATAAGGCGTTCTTCATCGCGAAGTTCACTCCCCGGATTCCATTTTTCTGCCCAAGAGCTTGTATGTCCGAGTCAGAGATGCCAAGGAACGTTCCGAGAACTTAAGGTGGCTCACCTTGAATTCCCTGTGTGAGGAACCCCGTCCGACTGCTCCTCTATGAGCTGTTTCCTTCAAGTTTCTGTTTCCGCCGGTCTTGTTGTATGCTGGCACCGGCCGCCATTCTGGAACTCTGGGAGAGGGCTCAATATTTGTAAGCTCGTTCAGCCTGGGATTAGTAGGTTAACTTAATTCGGATGGAAAACCCAAAACCGATTGAATTTCCGGCACCTACTCTGACGTAACAGCTGAATGGATGGACAAGGTCAACTTGCACTTCCATATCATATAGCCGATTTCAAAAGTATGTACGGGTTTCCTAAAACGGTGCTACTCCGGTTGTGCTTACTCTTGTTTGCTGTTGCATCTCCCGCTCCACACACACACCCCGCCCAAATGTCTGGTATGCTCACGATAGTGGCCCGAGCTAGACTGGGATGCTCTGTTGTTCTGCATGTATGTGATCACATTCGAGAGAGAGAATGTAGTTGTAAGAAATAAGAGTATGGTGTTGGCACCCGAGCCTTTGTTGAACTTACTGTGGAGTCACAACACCGTTGCGGGGCACCGTGCCGCAAGCATGACGTCGTCGGTTGCGAGACTCCACAACAAACAGCTGTAAGCACAAATTGAGCAGCACCGTTTCATCAAACCCGTACATACTTTTGAAATCGGCTGTATCATATGAATCCGAATTTCAGTGGCACAGTAATCAATTCTGAATTCTACCTTGATGACCTACACAGAAACAAAGAGACAGAAAAAGCCATTGAAGCCAAGCAGATTTACGCCGTGTAACCAGGTGGTGGATCATCCGTGAGGCCCAATGCCCACGCGCTGCCCATCTGAGCCTCCAACTCGCGTATGCGCGCGTTTAACGCCGCCACCTCTTCATCCGTATGCAACCCATCCCTTGAACTCGCCCGCGCCGTGCGTATTTGTTTCTCCAGGTACCACAGCCTTGCGCCGGCGATATCAGGTAGGATTTCGGGCCCACCGACCGGAGTGCCAGACCTCAAGCGCACGAACGGAGATACCCTACGCGATTCCACGTCGGTGTACCGTCGATTGCGCCGGCGCCGGCGAAGGTGGATAGCAAGGAGAACTATGCTGATGACCACCACCGTGATGCCCAACGAAATACCGATAATTGCACCCCGGGATAAAACATGTCTGAAAGGCGAACATGAGTAAAAGAGAGTTAACGGATATATTGGGTACCGATGGATATTCGCCGCCTGTGTATGTTGCAGCGGAATGGGCATGATCGGCTGAATGTTGGATGTCGGGGCAGATACGCTGCCGACGGTAACAGTTTGAGCGCTAGCGGGTGCGGAAGGGGAAGGCAGCGCAGGGCCCTGCCCTAATGACCGTCTGTATGACATCAAATCAAATCAATCTGGCAGCCGGAGAAGTGTGTCCCTACGTTGATGAAATAGATACCGGGCCCGGTCCAGCGGTCGGGGATTTTTTTTTAGAGAATTTAAATGGGTTCCTGAAATCTGCATGTGAGTAGAATAAAATGGGAATGGGAAAGAGCCGGACGCGTCAGACGCAGACTGAGTTACGCCCGGGGGTCTGAAAATGCGCGATTTAGGGCCGGCTCCGCATTATGTCGAAGCACATACCTTGGTGAGGATGCCGTGAGCGACGCCTGGGACGGCCGGCCTGGGAATCTGCGGGAAGGAATTCAAATCGCAATGCGTATCCTGTGGCGTTATCACATACGTCGATGATGCCACGCCCAGCGTCGCACTACTCTGGCCAGACGCAGTAGATTTGTCAGGATGGCCTCCGCCGTTACCGCTCGGGAAGGGTCGGAGGGAAGTAAGAGGATCAGACATGGTAGTGCACGGGCAAAAGGAAAATGATCGAAGGGAGCTTATCCCGCTGTCTCCATCGCACCGGAAAAGACGTTAACATGGAGAGGACTTGCACTGCACAGGTATATAAGGGAAGATCGCCTGTTGTATTTCGGGATATATCACCAGTTTCTGATATGGTTGGTGATACTCGGACGCTATATTTGCAGAAGTCATTAGACTCGCCGGCGGGTTAGAAAGACGGATTATCCGATGGGCTCACAGAGGTACGTGGACACAAATGACTTCGCAGTTTCTCCATCGACAGAGGAAACCCTCGCAGTCACTGCATTCAAGGCCCTCCTAGCCTCAGTCTGTAAAGGTGTGTGTAGGTCTGGCCAGCTATGCATAGGGGCCTACACAGGCCCTGTGTAGGACAGCTAGACTGACCTGGCCACAATTGTGGCAAGGTGTGCGTAGTCTCTGACCAGATGTGTATAGGTCACCTAAGCTGACCCTGTGTAGGCCAGTGCAGGTACCTAAACTTATCTCTACCCAACTACACTGGGGTCAGTCCCATGTTTATTTAACCAAACATTAATTTTTCAAACACTTTCGACTGTATTCCGAGAAGGTGAGTCTAGGAAGCTAGGCAGACCTAGCCTGACATATACATACCTTGGCAGACCTACGCACAGCTACACACAGCTACACAACTATACGGAGCTACACAGAGATTGTGTAGGTCACTAGACAGATGTGGTCTGCCCAGCTCTGTATAGGGACCTTGTCACAGGGTAAGTCTAGAAGGGCCTTGAATGCAGTGAGTGCTCGTCGGCTTCGTATGTAGCGCAGACCGTGCGGGAGATCATGATCATGATCCTGTCTTTAAACATAAACCTGCATCTGTCATCGAAGTACGTTCACATGCATGGCAGGCAACCCTGCCATTGGGAAGTAGCTTCGACAGCTCCGGGGCTGGCGCAAATTCTATGGCAGTACGTGCGGAATGCATGGGCAGATCACAGATCTAAGGGCTGGGACGATACTACAGCAGAGTGAAGAAACACTAATGCTGCCAGCGAACGTCACGGTTGAGCCATGGCTCTGGTAATGTGATCGACGACGAGAGCCGTGCGTGAGATTCACTGGGCAGAACGTCGCGCTGCGCGAAAGGGGGCGGTTGCGACCGTCACGATTGATAATGATATGCCAGCGAAACGATGGAGCAGAAGCCAAACTGAAGCCTGATCACCTCGCTCATCGCCGGAGTGACGGATAGGTGATCCGTGTGATATTGCATCCGACTCACCGAGGGATTTTTTCATCGAAGAATCCGAGTCGTGGCCTATAATGGAAGCATGGGCTTCGAACCGGTCAAGCAAAGACCCAGGGCAGGATGTAGGTGGGTTAAACAGAGCGGAGCCAAGACATGATAGCATGAAAGACAACACGAAGCAAGAACTGGGCAGAAAGACAGTATCATCAGTTCGGGTTATGCGCCGAAGGAACATCAATGTCCTGACAGTTGAGGTATGTGCAAACCTTAGCTTGAGTCGTTGGGAAAGAGGCTTGCTGTAAATAGGATACTGCGTAAGAGGTGAAAGCGGTAACAGCACTGGAAGGAAAGATCAAACTAGATGTACAGGAGCCGACGATTAAAAGCCGAGAATTAAACGCAAGGCAGCACCCAAGTAAATCCGGCGGTGGATGGACATCAAACCTATAAGGGAGCGGGTCAGCATTGCCTGACAAGAAAGTTTAAGGGGAGAGGGAAAGACGAGAAGTCGCGTTGAAAAAGACGAGCAAAATTCCATTTGGGAGGTAACGACCAAGGCAGCCGTTCCTTTCAAGCTAGCCAGATCCAAGTCGAAAAAGCCTTTGCGAATCCAGCCACAAAATCTCCGAGTTATCCGTGCTTGTCAAATTGTGGCGTCCGAATCCGTATCTTTCGCGCCTACGGAACAGAACTCATGAAGCCCGCTGTGCGAGAACGGCAATTTGAGTGTGGCATGCCGTTGAGAACTCCTGTGCAGCACAAATTAAGTGGCCGACTCCTCACTGAGTCACTGCACAAGGACGGGAATACACAGGAATTCGGATCGAAAACCACTTTGATCATGGAAGCAACGCGAGTCTCGGAAGAAGTTTGGACGAACTTGAAATCGACTCAGAAATGTGGACGATGGTGGTAAGAGAGGCTGGACCGGCACTCGGCATTGCGTTAGCCGGGTGACAGCTCGAGTCACGACGTGACACATCAAATTCTTTCTTGTTACGATTGTTACGATTGTGAACCACGCCTATGTGAGTTTTGTTCTCGAGCATACACATGATACAGTCGGTTCCCAAAAAAGTGTGTTGAATGTCCACCCCCTAGATCTGATGTAAAGTTCATTTATGCTGGAAAGATCTTGCGCAAGGAGCTTAGGACCGTCAAGAGTTCAAAGTTGTAAATGGGCTTGAATCGCGAATTACTCAGGTAATTCGTCGACATATCTACATAACTTACAATCCTCGTATTACATACCCGCCGGCAGATAGGGATTGTGATCGTTGACGCGGCCCAGGGAAAAATGATCATTTTGGGGACTTTGGCGCTGTATCCTATCCTAGCAGAAATTTTCTGATCAGCATGTATCAACCTTGAACACAAATGACAGGCCAAATGGGAGGAGAGGCAAATGCTCACGAGGACGGGCTGCCTGCCGCAAAATTGATGAAGCCGCCATGATCAAGGGCTCGGAAGTCCGTGGTCCTATCATAAATTGGTTTCGGACAGTTATTTTCACACAAGATTTTATATTCACGCTACATGTACATGTTAAGAATTCTAAGTAAATGAAGACTTCCCATGGATCAAACTCCAACATGTATGAAAGGCACCCAATGCAGAAATGACTTCGTCTGGCCTGGAGTCTCACGTAGCCTCCTAACAGCAAGATGCAATGCTTCAGCTGCCCTGGTAGGGTCCGGTGGCACTGTGTTGAATAGATGTTGGTAAACATCGCTGGCAACTTCCGGGGCATCATTGTCCATGATTGACCACATTGTCGCAACAACTCCCCGGTAGCCAGCCAGTAACATACCTGCTGCAAGATGGACCGATTCTTCCTGAAGACGCTGTGCCCCTGTGGCAGTTTGACATGCGGAGAGGAATGCAAGGTCAGCATGCGGAAGTTCTAACTTGATAATACTTGACAGTGTCAGCCGCGAGCTGCCAGCAAGGAGGAGTGCACTCTCTGTGGGATTAATGGTATCCTGAATACCATGGCACGCAAAGTGCACCCAGCTAGATTCTCTCATTCCGGCGTGAACACTCTCCACGGTTGCCATGTCCTCCTCCAGTCTCAGGACTGGCACCTTTCCACCGGCATGGCGTTGAATATAATCAAGCTCCATTTGGGTCCCAGGAATGGGCATTTGTCCAACTGCGGACGGCTGAGCTACGGCGAGAAACTTGAGTCCGTTCTTTCCTTCAGATGCGGGACGAAACCCGTTGATCAAAGCCGCCAGAAATGGTGTATAGGACGAAATAACGAAGTCAGATATTTGGGATCCAAACACTTCTTGTGCGCCATATATGCCGGCAGCGTGGAGAGGGAGAAATACGAGAGGTCCTGTTGGGCACCACCAGATCCGTGGTGGACTCTCCTTGGATGGTGTCTATGACAAGGGTTAGATGTGATTTTATTTGTGACAAACGGATGACACACCGTCATAGCGAGTCCATCCAGGACCGGCTTCACTACCCGGACCCATAGCTCGGACAGAATCCGCGAAAGCCGTTCATCTGGAGGGACATATCCTTCCCGGACACCATGTAGCCTATCGCTGCGCCCTTTCTGATTCAGAAGTACCCCTAATGATTCTGCTAGGTTTTCAACATTCTCTAGTGTGAAGTCCCCGAGTGGGATATGAATGACCTCATCGGTCACCCCAGGAATCAACACCAGAGCATCACATCGAAATTGGCTGACATTCACAACTACGACCGGCCCACTTTGGGCAGCGGGTGCAAGCTGAGCAATGGTTTTGGGTAGTAAGAATGTTTCGAACCCATCTAGTGTTCTGATCTCCTCCAGTACCTCGTCCCTCTTGAGGGCATTTTCATGATGTTCATTAGCAACTGACTGGAGTGGGCGTTGAATCCCAGGAGCAACAATGTCGAAGGAAACTTCACGATTTCCCGCTTCTTCCACCTTCTTAGAGAGTGATATGAGCTCATTGGCAAGTTGAGGATGGGCCTTTTTCAGATCATCTACAGGTGTGCGTAGATTGAATAACTGCCCCCAGACCACTGAACGACCCTGTTCTAGCCATTCCACTGCTTGTTCATATTGGCAGGCAGCAATAGCTGCTGCTGCAGCATCTCTAACAGCCTCGCCAGCTTGCAAGATGTGATGATGCCGGTCAGTGATTGATAGCCCAAGCCACGCCAGTTGAGGAAGGAGGTCAATAATGACTTTGTAGGCTTCTAAGAGTATTGGAAATGGGAGTTGCGTTTGTCGGGCAATTCTTCCCCACTGTAAACCAGCCTCAAATCGTCCAAGGGCTGGGCCAGTGGACAAAAGAGCAGCAGATCTATAATGAAGCATTGCCTGCTCAAGGTCATGTGGATTCGAAAGACACTCGTAGCGAACCAATAATGACATCGCGAGGTTGCTTATGTAAGTAGGGTCCTTCGGGTATCCCTCGGGCATGAGTTGGTGGGCACCCTCGTAGATTTCTACAGCCTTGTGGAGGTCACTGACATCACCGAGTTGCTGAAACCTCAGGAGGAGGGAATTTCCCACATTATTCATCAGGAGAGGTCGGCTAGCATGGTCACCTGGCATAATATCAAGAGCAGTGTTCAAGTTCAATACAGCCTTGTTCAGATCCTCGAGATTGTCAAGCAACCGGAATCTACGAGAATAGGAAATGCCAAGATTGACCAGAACAATATGCCTGTTGGGCTTGTCATCTGGAGTGAGGTGGTGAGCAACTTCCAGGTTTGATATGCACTTTTCAAGATCTTCAATTTTGCCTGATCGCCCAAAGCGACGGAGCAATGCATAGCCAAGATTGCTCAAGACAGTGGGTCTTCTAGTTTCCTCTTCTGAGATAAGCATGGCAGCCTTCTCTTGCATCAACACAGCTCGATTAATATCACTGAGGTCACCAAGCTGCTCAAACCGAGTAAGCAGGGAAGTGCCATAATTACCCAACACTGAGGGCAAATCACGGTCACTATCTAATGTATGTGCCAGGGTGCTTTCAAAGATTGACAGGGCCTCATTGAGGTCACTGAGACTATTGAGGTATTTAAAACGATAATGTAGAGCATTAGCGAATTCAATCAGCCTTTGAGTTTTCATACGATGCGGATTTGGAGTGAGCTGGACACACTCTCTCAACATCTCTATGGCCACATTAATGTCATCAAGTTTTCCCAATCTCTCAAAGCGACAGGAAAGGGCAGAGCCAACAGCAGCTAGTCTCAAAGAACGCTCCAAGTGGCCATCTGCAGTGAGATGGATGCTGTGTTTAAGCATGGAGACAGCTTTGTTGATATCAGCAGCATCACCAAGTCTCTCGAAACGGCACTGCCAGGCTTTGCCGAGAACAGTCACCATCATTGCATTTTGGAATTGACCTTCCGCAGTTAGTGAGTGAGCTTCCTCCAAAAGCAAGATGGCCCTGTTCAGGTCATCAAGATTCCCCAGGCGCATGAACCGATACAGCAGGGACTCTCCCACAGTACCCAAGCTGAGTGATCGTTTGGGGTGACCCTCTGGAGTGAGTGCAAGACCATCTCCAGCCACTAAAACAGATTTTGCGAGGTCCTCGAGGTTGTCAAGCTGTTCAAAACGTCGAAAAAGGGATTCTCCAAGAAGCCCAAAGTTACTGGCTTGTTGGGGTGGCCCTGAGGAGTTAGGTTCAAGGCTTCCCCTAGCACCAAGATGGCTTTATCAATGTCAACAACATCCCCAAAGTGCCGGGACCGGGAGCACAAGCAACTTCCAAGATTAGTTAGCCTTAACAGTGTGCTGGGATGGCCTGGTGGACTGGAGCTAACAGCATCTTCACATGCCACCACAGCCTTGTGAAGGTCTTCAAAGTTACCAGACTGGTTAAACCGCAAAAGCAATGAATTTCCCAGGTTGCTCAGGAGGGTAGATCGGTGGGGGTGACCATTCGGTGTAAGGGCAAGTGTGTCTTCGTACATCGATACAGCCTTGGTAACATCACTGAGGTCACCAAAATACTGAAAGCGATGGAAAAGTGAATTTGCCAGTTCATTCACTCGTGAGCGGCGGTGAGGGTCATTAGCTGGGGTAAGTGCAACAGCATGTTCCAGCATCAACACTGACTTGGTAATGTCGCCCAGATGGCCAAACCGTTCAAAACGACGCAGAAGGGCAAATCCAAGATCAGACATGCAAGAGGCATTAACAGACCCATCCCGAATTGCATCTTCGTATGCACATATAGCTTGGGTCAGGTAGCCTTTGTCTTGAAACCTGGTGTAGCACTCAAAAATGATGTTTCCAAGCCTAGTCAGAAATCTTGGCCTGTTCGAATCTGTGTTGGATAAGAGCAGAATTCTTTCATGCATCACCCAGAGTTCCATAAGATCATTCTGAGTCCCCTGTTCCACAGCAGCAGACATCTGTGTCAAGACAGGTTCGATCGCGATGCAATTCAGTGAGGTAACAGCCGTGAGTGGAGGATTGATATTTTGGAGGGTGTGATTTGGACCAATTGACTCAGAGATTGAGAATCCCGCACTCAATTTGAGTGAAGGACCATCAGGGTTCACCTTCACAGCTTGCAAATAGAGGCCTGAATCACAGCTCTCAACATGGTTGGCTGGCTAAGATCTGCGATGCACGCACTGCGATTTTGTGCCAAGCAGGCTAGAACTTCAACCCGTTGCATTTCAATCATACCGAGTAGTCGAGTCCCTCGGGCTTGACTGTGGCGCATGATTGCTATCTTCAGAACCGATACCTGTGCTGAGCTGTGGGAGGACTTAACATACAAATATCGAATTGGTAGCGAGTGCTCACATCTTGCATCCAATGGTGAATTCCCACACATTCTGTGAGCTCGCTACCGCCACCGTTTGTACGATGATATATTGATCAATTATGAGCTGAACAAACATCTTCGCATCAGGTGGGATATCGTCATGTGGATTGGATGAGGATTGGATGAGGACATCTGAGGGTATTCAATGATTTTAAATAAATATCAGAGGATGAGAATTACTACGAAGATCGATGCTGCTTGCAATAGGATCAGTCTCACGATATAACGAAGGCACGAAAACTCACATAGCTTGCATGGCTTATCGATGAAATCTGGGAGTGAGGTGGGATGATTCGGTGCGGTTATATATCGATGGTCGGCGATTTCTCATGCCCGACTCGTGTGAAAAGAATGTCATGCAAAACGTGCGGCATGTTGATTTCTTTTGGACGCCACAAGTCCGATTGGCGCTTGATTGGCGCCCGCACTGGTCACGCACTCCACGCGTGTGCACGATGTTCGAACCACGAATCGCGTCTACTACCTTGGGGACAGTTTTCAGAGATTGGACCATGCTGTATATAATATAATCTCGGCTCCAGATCTTTACGGGGTTCGGCGGAGTCTGAAACTTGGGCAGATCAATCAAAAAGATTCAAGCAGCCATTACCGCGTAAAGATCTGGTGCAGTTTGGATGCATGTCACACCCACCATCTCAGCCAAGCTTCGACGAATGCCGGGATGCGGGGCCATGGATTCAAGCCTCAAAAGGTCTGGTTAATACAAAAGAGCATTTTGGGAAGTCGGGTAGGGGCTGCAGTTCAACAGAGCGTGAAATAATTTGAATTTTTGGAGGAATTTGCAGGAAAGTTACTATTAAGGACTATATGGTTCGTAGAACTCAAATGACTCGATATTAGGTTTGTGCTATGTTCCAGAAGTGTACACTGAGAAGATCCACTCTCGGGGTAAATGAGATCCATGTCCCATAATGTACCCCTAGCAATATATTGACAGTTTTAACATACTGCTATCCTCTAAAAGCAATCCTGGCCCTTCTTGAATATTTCTAGGTGTGTGGCTACCCGCATTGTGCTCAACGCATAATAAAAACGGAATTCATATGACATTGCAAAAAAGGATCAGAAATTCAGTGGACAGGGCTAATAGCCTTGTATAGCCAATAGAAGTAGAGTTGCAAAGTTTAAGGTCCATACGATGGATAGGCGGGTAGGAATTTGAAATTGGCGTTGGCGAATATTGTGTGACATCTGTCGCATGTTTGCTGGGTAAAGTGCACCAGACGTTATAGGGCAGTGCTCCCCCATTAAATTCTCATCGAAATCTGCGTCGAAAGCATCTGCGCATCCTATCCCTGCGACTGCCCTATAACGTCTGGGAACGAGACTATGTATAATATATCACTATTATGCGAAAGTGAGACAGCAATAACGATTTAATCTGGAAGCGCTCGTGCGCACTGCAGTCATTTTCAGCGGGGATTTCGTCTCTACAATCGGTTCACGACATGCACGAATCGATTCTGGTGCGGGTAGGACAGAACTAGTCTTTGCTGTTATATGCGGAGCTACAAAAATCTACTGGCAATGGGAAGCGATAGAAGGCGATGGAAGGTAATTGCGGGGAGGTTTTGGCATGCTTCCCAATCAGATCGGAGGCTAAACAGGGAGCCGGCATCGAGAGAATGGTCCGCCGGAGATGGCGGAGTTGAAAAGGCTTCGGGCAGACAGGCGTCATTTTATAAAGATTGAAGGCACACAGATGCTGCAGGAACCTTGTCCTCATGTCTGGTCATCGTACGAGCCTTTCTCTTTGGCTTACGGAAATTGCAATTCTTATCAACGCAAACGACCGATATGCCGGAAGACTGCACCAGCAGTGTGTATCCACATGGTCGGTGATTGACTCCTAATTACTCACGCTTCAAAGAATCAAACCCAGACCACTGGCGCCATCGTCTCCGCACCGCTGCGGACCCGAGGGCATGCGGCGCACACCTGCCTTCAATGTAGCCAATTAAAAAGGTCCCGCTGGGAGCCCGTTCGATTCGGGATCGGTTTATTGCTTATGTGGGGACACCCTTTTTTATTTCTCTCTAACAGCTCCCTAGATTGACGTTGGCCACCGTTCCAGCCACGATGATGAATTTGTTTTAGGAATGTCAACGAGTCACGTACATCAGCCTCAATAATTCACGCAATCTCTGGCTACAGTACACAGTACACCCGACCTGTGGCTCCGGGCACATCTGCCGTCTATGTGTGCAACTTGACATATTCAGCGGGCACACTACCCCGGGTCGGGTGTCATAATCGAATCCCATTTCTTCTTTTCTTTTGGTCCGCTCACTTTATTTCTGCTGCCCGTGCTCTGTCTATCTCTACTGCGGTACATTGCACCAAGTAAGGTTATATCCGTGCATGATTCATATAGAGTATTAGTATCCTGAAGTTGAATTTCTGCTGATTACAGTACCTTTATACCTCTCGATTCAAAGGCGAACATTTTTCGTCCCTCGAAAATTCAAACACGGTAGACCACGTAGCTGAGGGACCGCGCATCTGCGAGTAAGCGGGACGGCATCTTAGACATGCGCTGCCAGCATGTCATTCCCCACGTGGCGCTACTAACTACACGGATAGACGATACAAATGGCTATCACATCCAGAACATTGTTCCTCGGGCGGAGCAATTCAAAGTCTTGGCTGTCATACGCGGTGTTACAAAATCTACTGGCTGTCAGCGCTCGATGTATGTCATCTCAACGAACTTAAGCGACACTGCACATACATCCAACGTCACGACCTGGCCATGTTATAAAGTCCGAGTCGGCGTGGCGAACTTTAAATCTGCAGGATCCTGCACAATATTACCCACAAGTTGTATCTCTTCGCAACTCTCACCCATGACCAAACTCTCGAACCTCCTTGCCTACGCTTCGGTGCTCATAGTGGTCGCAATGGCTTCACCCGTGGTACGTAAATTACACGCCTCCTGGTTCATTGCACAACTTGAACCTCTGCCGCGGCGATTCGTAGGCACGTCCAATGGTACGCCTACCTACCTCCTAGCATCCACAACACCGATACAGACTCCTTAGATCGCCCGCGACATGGGTGCCCGCACGCTTCCTGGCCCGGGGGCGCTTATCGAGCCGCTGGAAGCAAGTACGTGTTGATATTGATTGACTGTTTACTGGATCCTGCTGGGCTGATATAAATTGAATATTCAGAGAATCCAGACTGGACGATCACTTGCCCCAACGGAATTGGCGGGGCGTGCACTACGACTGGAGTCTGATTGAATTTCTGGAGAAGACGAATAGCTTGGTTGGCTGTTTGTGGTAGTGAATGGGAATGATTATCGTTGAGAGAATTGGAACGGAACTTAGCACCCAGTTAGCACCCGACGCGGTGGGGCGGTCGCCCGCATAATTTTTTCTCGCTGAACGAAAAGCCAGCTTCTCTGCTCCCCAGCGAAACCACAAGAAAAAGAAAAGGAAAAAGAAAGAAAAAAAGAAAAACCAACGCCTGGTTGGCTTAGGACATGACCCAAATTGAACGAGGTGCCCTCTGGATCCGACTAGAAATCACCGAGCCTGAAAGTAGGTTCGCACCTCGCGCCATCATGTCTGATAAGCTTCATAATTATGCGAAGCCAAAAAGTCCATGGGCGAAAAGACCAGTTCGGTGCCGCGGGCACTAGATCTGGAGGATAAACAAGCAGCGGCTCGTAGAATCCAGGACCCACGAGAGAAATGGACGCATCGGAGGAATCAGGGAACCGGAACGGGGATCGTGCGGGAGATCTAGATGTATACCAAGAAGAATAACAAGGAAGGAATTTGGCGCGATAATCGAGGTTGGATGCAAACCAAACTTTGCAGCACGTACGTCTGAGTGCGCTTTGTTCGTGGGCCATACTCAGGAAGAGCCGACCTCGCGGCGATGGCTGAGGATGTACAAACTTGAGGGTGAACATCTTGGGAAAGAGGACTTTTTGGCCGAAACAGCACGGAGAAGTGGACGGGGGAAGAAACAAGACATAGAATGGAAGAACATGAATCGAATCGGCGTAGTCCTGGTGTCTGTTGGATACCCGAAGCTCAAGCTCAAGCGTTGGGGAGATACCCCTTCGCTCGAGCAGCGCTTTAATTTACCTCGAGTCTCCTTCTCTACCTTAGAACTCATGCTAGAGATCGCAGAGAAGTAGCTTGGAGCGAAGTAAAGAGCACCTCGAAGCCTGCTAGAACTAGAAGGTGAGCGTCACCTCCTGAATACAAGCATTTCAATGAATCCATTAACCTCTCCGCGCTCGGGATCATGAAGACTTGATCAAAGGCGACTCATATCTGATCATCGCAGCTGGACAAACGGGGGACAGCGTGTAGAAGAAAACATCAAGAGACTCGATAATGGAAGATTCTGGATCTACGGGCGAGCAATGCGGAGAGTAGACACCGCTCGTTTGGTCAAAATGAGCACGTCGTGAATGCCGACGCGAGTCTTGTCCCAGGGCGCGGACATACATCCATCCACCGATGATGAACCTTCGCGCATCCCCGCACCGTTACTCAGCCGCCGCCGCGCTGCGGTAACTCTCGCGCATCGCTGATGAGCGCCAAAGCGTATCCCCGGCGTTCGCCCAAGAGAATGTGAAACGGAGAGTAGGACTAGGAATGGTGAAGCTCGTCTAACAAAGAAACAGGAGAAGAAACAGAAATGTAAATGAAACGCACCCCGACCAATCCCCGTCTTGCGCGCCACGTTCTGGCTAATTACACCCACAACATCAGCGTTGTGGAGACGTTGCGGCCAGGAGGGGAGGCAGCATGGGGATGCGGTATAAGACGGAGGGAATGGAAGGAGGGAAAGGATGCGATGAACGTAGGTGGAGCGCGTGGAAAAGGAGGGTGCGAAAAGTAATGAGAATACTCACTGCGCCGTCGGCTCGGTGGTCTCGCCCCATCCATGCATCCATGCATCCCGGGTGGCACGATGGTGTACGGGAGCCGACGACGCGACTCAATCTACCTTGCGTTCTTCATCTCTTTATCTCCCCTCGCGACGGCGTACCGTCACGGTTACTCAAGGCGCGCGCTGTGTTTGGGGACCGGCTTGCCAGCTGGAAATCTAGAGAAGACGGACAACCGGCGAGCCGGCGGTAGTACGTACGCGATGAAGAGACGAGGGAGAGCGGGTGGCAAATGCGGGACGCGGGAAGAGCGGTGGTAGATGTGCCAGGCCCACTGGGAGCGGAAGAGCGCCAGCAACGATGACGGTCTGGGGGCCAGGAACGACCGAGGCTAGCAGGATGACGACCGTAGACGTCGATTCAGGCTAGAGAATGTCGCCGCGCGATTCGGGGAACTCAGACTCCGAATTTGAGAGTTGTGGCAAGAAGCAAGGTAGGTATTTGGCTGCTGCGTCCAAATCAAACACCGCTCCATCTTGCTCCGAACTTTGATCTCCTCATTCGCCGCCGCCAGAATCCCCACGTCTAATCCAGCTTCTATTTGTGAGCTCTCAGTGGCCATCTCGTTGGCTTTTGACTGTCGTGTTGCAGCAGCTCTCGACTCTCGAGTCTCGAATCGTCAATTTTCGCAAAGATCCTTGCGAGGCTCCTCGAGTCCGGACGTTGCGTTATGTACTAGCCTCGTGACTCTCTATGAACTCAGATCTTTACCTCTGCATCCATGTCTTTGCGGCCAAATTTTGCAGACTTTTCTTCCCGCACTGCCCTGCTCCTTGGATGGTCTACCCATTTTTGCTCAATCGACGTCTCATACGGCGCTCTTCTGCGCGACGCAGGGAAATCCGTACTTTATTCCTCTGCAGTGGGGTATGTATGCCAGCGATCTCAAGAACCGATACTCAAGAACGATACTCGAACAGCGAATACCAAGTGTGGGACCGTCTTTTTCACTCGTCTCGCCGCTCCTTTCTTTGAGCTCTTAGTCTGAAAGTGTGCTGGCGTCGAACCAGGCTGCCAATCTAGGACTTTAAATCCGGCGCCATGCAATATATACTTATGGGTTCGTTCAGCCTGGGACTTATAGGTTACAAAACCCATCCAATTATTCGAACATCGAGATGTTGAATGGATCAATTCAGGATATGTGCCAACAATCACCATTGTCAGGATTCTGTGTTTTGTCCGGAAAAAAATGTGTTTGTATTTTAAGCAGTAGCCTCGCGGGCCGAGACATCCGATTAGGCAATAATGAGGTAACCAGAACCAAATAATGCATCACCCGCGCCCACAAGGCGCCCGCACTTGGCTTTCCCCATGGCCATGGGCATCCCAGACGCTGACCCTCCTCCCGTCTACGACTCGCAGACTATGACCGATTCCAAGAAGGAGGACGGCGCTACCACTTCGCGGCCTGAGCCTCGCTACCGTGGGTGTTTTGTGATTGGGGAATGGTGCTTCCGGACTGAGCAGCGTGGATAGTATACTACCGCATATATGCCCCCGATGGCGCGATCCCTTCGAGATCGGCCTTCGATTCAAGCAATCCATTCGTCGGCCGTATTGCAGCGAGATCTGTTCCTCCTCCGCACAACGTCACTTTACTCAAGCGATGCTTTGTAAAGGCTGAGAATTTCACTGACCCCGACGGGCTGAGGACCGTCTTGTATCTCAATCCTGACACTCAGGCCCCTATGCAGAACTCAGCGAAAGTGGCGATCCTCGGCGCTGGCAGCACACCTGGATCCACTCCGGAGACTGCGTTTGCTGTGGTATTCGTCGAGGAGCTCACCGCGGCAGAAAAGGTCTCTGTGGGTGCATTGGAAGTAGGGGAGAATTGTGGGCATAATCCTGAGTACCGTGAGTTTTGATCAGGTTCGACAAGAGTTATTTACTGACGCCCCTGAATCTGGCAGTATATTATCATTTGTTCACCGAGTTTGGCGAGGACACGTCGACGGTTTCATTTGATCCAGGTGAACCAGCCCTTGGACGTATCAAGAAGATTGATATATCTCCACCTCACACGCCTGCAACGATCAAGCGGTGTATTGCAAGAGCTGAGAAGAAACCCATATATGCCTACACTGCACAGCTCTTCGCAGACATCTCAGGCGAGACACCGATGAACGATGGCTCTTTTATCTCTTTGTTTCGAGACGATTGTGCTGGATCCACGGCGGATAAACCTATGGTCCTCGTTCAGCCAGAAAGACGGGCGGGTTGGTACAATGTGCCCATCAAAGTAATCGAACAACCACCTGTGTGTCGCGACATCAATGCGAATGTCTGCTCACCATTAATAAACTTCGGCGATTAGTACGGTTCATTCAGGCCTGAGATTGGCACAATTCTCTACACAGACGAAATCCACAGTCCAGCAAATAATGGTTGCAGATGCTCATACCGCCCTCGCCATGGGAATAACTTGTCACTCAAATGTGAGCAGGTCCGTTTCATACGTGGTATTCCTTATCATCTGCTTTCAGATCTCCCCCAAGGTACTCAAGACTTGACCCACTGATCGGGCACGTCCTAATCCGCATTTCTCTCCTTTAAACCAACAGGATATTTCAAATTCCTCGAGCAGGAGTTGGTCTGATGTGCCATACTTGTGTCGGCGGGAATGTCTGTTCCCTGTGCAATGTTGAAAAGGTGTCTCAAAGGAGGACCGGATGTTTCGAATATGGGATTGGTGATAACTAAGTGTACGCACGCTATCGAGGCTCAACCGTGCGAAATGTATGATCAAAAGCGATGAAATATTCAATTGACGCCGTCGTGCGCTTAAACAAATACATCTTCTCATATATAGAGAGGCAAAGCCGGTGAGCTGCATCTGCCAGACCTTGACAAAGGAAACTAGACGTTGCGCTGAGACACGAACCGCCGCTCGCCTCATTCATCTACCCTTGGTTGTGTTGATAACCCCACCCACCTCTCGCCCCCAAGGGCTGCCGCCCGTCGAATCGACGGGTTTGCGACGCCAACGGGCCGTTTAGAGTGGTTGAAAAGAATTCTGAACGGGACGGCACGGTCAACGGCACGGCCGTAACGGCAAGCAGACGCTCGGAAGAGCAGAAGAAATCGATGAATATGCGCACGTTGTGCGTCGTGTTGGATTCAAACCAAGATTCCGCAGGCTCTCGGGGGCAAAATAAATTCCAAGAACTCAAAGGCCGCGAAATAAACGCGGTGGGCAGTTCGAAAATGCGCTGTTGTTCGTATAAAAGGAGATTTGACCGGCGTGATAATGAGAAACTTGAGCCAGAGGTGAAAGGTGAGCGAGTTCCGAAAGGGGAAATGTCTCTTCGGCTTGTTCGGAGTTGGGCTTCCTTCGGTTTGAGTCCATATAGAGAAGGCTCCATGAGAAGTAGAAGATCAGTATATTAACATGGTTGGATTGTCCATTTTTCAGGCACAAATAATGTGGTAAATATACAATGGCTCAATGGAATAATTTGATTGGTTTCCAGCTTACTCGTGCCAGCTGCGTCATTGCATGCGAATCTGGGGCGAAAGCTTGAACCCATAACCAATGGCTCATAAAATAAAATGAATTGAGGTACTACATGCCATTTGCTTTACTGTAATCTATCTCATAGCTCGCCCATCTGGTGCGCACTGCATATTGTAGCGCCATTTGATGCCCACGTCTTCCGCAGGGACGCGGGGTCAGATATTGTGGGCGCGACGGGAAAAATACCGATTTCCTCTGATACTCTCTTCTAGCTGGAATCTGGGATGTACCGACTGTGGAAACGAATGGCGGTTGAAATGGGCTGACTATGGAAACGATGACAGCTGGAATGTACTGGCTGGGGAAGCCTTGAACACGAATGACAGGCCACCTACCGAAAGAGAACTTGAAATCTAAAATAGAAATGGAAATAGATCGAAGAGGCGCTACGGTAGCAGCGAGCGTTGAAGGGGCGCTTGCTTTCTCTAACTCCACTCTTGTTCTATAGATCGCAGAGAAATAAGTTGGAGCGAAGTCAAGGCTAGGTCATCCGAGCCGAAGACTTGATCACAGCCGGCTCATAACTGATCATCGCAGCTGAAAAAAAAAACACGGGGCACGGGTCGGAAAAACCAGGATGAGATTCGAAGCGCAAGTGACAGGGAAGACGAGGACTGGATCTATGGAAGAATAAGACGGAAAGTTTGGCCAAAATGAGCATAGCGCTCACACCGACACCCCCAAGTCCAGCGGAAGTAGAAAGCGGAGGTGTATCTATTCACCTTCTCCGATGAACCCTCGTGCATCCCGCGTGGAGCACGAGCGACGCGTGCATGGACAGCACAGTCATGGGTGCAATATCTATTGAAGCCACTCGCCATCGTGCAGGGCAGCGCAGCACCCACGCCGAATGCGAGCGCAAGCGAGAGAGGCGGGACGACGCGGAAAATCCCATCCGCAGAGAACCCAATACAGCCGAACCAGAAATGTGAAAGAAACGCAACGCACCCAGGTATCCCGCCCTTCCCTGTTGATCACGCCCTGGCGAATGATCATGACACCGGATATAGTAGCATAGCGCTCGGAAGACCATCAGCAAACCCTGATTTTGGCCGTAGTACATAGTACCTCTCCAACTACGGGAACTATGTAGAGGCCCAGTACTACAGAGCAACTACAGAGCACTATATAACAGTGCCGGAACTACAGCAACTACTGTATCATTTCGACCAAGTGTTCAGGTGACGTGTGACACGGCCCTTTGAACTGAACACTTGGGACATAGGTGACGGTGACATCGAGATTTTTAGGCCCAAATAGGCTCAAAAACACCAAAAATTTTGGTCCGGCAATCGCCGGACTACTATATATAGTAATTTTCCCATGATTGCCGAGAAATGAACACCTTAGGTAACGCGTGACACCCCATGAACACTTGGTCGAAATGATACAGTAGTTGCTGTAGTTCCGGCACTGTTACATAGTGCTCTGTAGTTGCTCTGTAGTACTGGGCCTCTACATAGTTCCCGTAGTTGGAGAGGTACTATGTAGTCCTCTGTAGTATGGTCAATCTATGTAGTGAGCCTGTAGAAATTCTGGTTCTGCATAGGTTGGGCTGCTACCTAATAGGACACACTTTCTATCACACACAAACAATGCATCTCGTTTACTCTGCATGGGAAAGTAACGCATACGTGCTTTCGTGACTGGACGTGACAAAAATTGACACAATGCGTCAGTTCTCCAGAGGGCAAGAGAACTTTGCAACAATGCTCAATGTATTCCTTTCCATAGGATGATATTTCACCTCTCAGATGCACATTTAGGCCAAATTCTAAGGGTGCAAAATTTTGAAACCACTGGCTCCGGGAAAGTATTTTGCGATTTGCGGCTTAACGAAGCCAATTCTTGCAAATTGACCTTAGACAAGTCATGTAGCTCTCGTTGAGCTCTACAACTTTGGTTTTTTGATATCTATTTTTAGACCAATGACCACAAACGTCCATTTTCAATTATATTCACCCAATTCATGGTCTATTTCCCTCTTAATAATATTTTCTTCATCATACGCAAGAAGGATGTGAATCTTTGCGGTGAGGTAGCAGCTGAAGAGTGTTGAAGCCTGGGCAACAGTGTGGACCCCATATCACGCTTGAGTTTCTACATGTATACTAGCAGGAACTCGTGCTTTGCTACGATAAATATATTCAATGATATCCGAACCTATGAGCATGAAGGAATTTGGTTCAGCCCACCAGTTGAGCAGACACTCGTCACCAACCTTTGGTTGGTTCCTCGTGTCCTTGTGTTCACAATCCCTCTGAAGAATGTACCTTGAAAGATTTCCGAAACAGTAAGGATGAGCATAACAGACACTCGTCACCAACCTTCGGTTGGTTCCTCGTGTCCTTGTATTCGCAATCCTCTGAAGAATGTACCTTCAAATATTTCCGAAACAGTAAGGATGAGCATAACAGACACTTGTCACCAACCTTTGGTTGGTTCCTCATGTCCTCATGTTCACAATCCCTCTGAAGAATGTAAGCTCAAAGATTTCTGAAACAGTAAGGATGAACGCAACAGACACCCGCCACCAACCTTTGGTTGGTTCCTCATGCCATACAGGGCCAGCTTACACAAAAGAGGGATTCATTAAAGAAGACAGGATAAAATATTGGCCAGATATCTAGAGAACTGAGACACTTCTTTCGCCGATTCCATATTCTTCCCTGATCAGGTACTTACCCTCCAAAAAGAAATTGTGTAGTGTCAGCGGCGCCCCTCGTCAATCTCATTGAAGAAATAACAATGTCCTAAATTCCCTACATCAGAATTCTTATTCTGATTCCCGCTCAGAAAATCCCAGATCCTAGTCTGAGAGAGGGAGAAAGACTCGCACTCGTAGTATTGCCGGGGAATTTTCAAGAGAAACAGACTTTAGCCAGGCTATTGTACCATCTCTCCTGTGAATGATTTACCTCAATTTCAATACCATGAGAGAAGACTTACTGAGTGGCCTGCACTCGTAGAGGGAGGAACAGAGTAGCCTGGAATTTAAAAAGAAACTTGATCATGCAACACAGGCAGAGCAACACAACAATTACAGAACAGTCCACACTCAGAGATGATGCTCGTGAAATTTATAAGGAAAATTGAAAGCAGTGGTAGCCAGAGGAGCAACAGAATAGTTACAGAGCAGTCCGCACTCATAGGTGGCACTGTGGATTTCATAGTGCAGTGGAAAGAAATGGTTCAAAAGGATACAGAAAAGAAGATCACACTCATAGGTGGAGTCAGAAAATTTCATAAAGGAAAAGGCCGTGAAGGTTTTCCTATTGCCCGAGGACCGAAGAACACCGAGGGAGACCCGGAGACGCAACAAAAGCTGCGACCAAGACACGATGATGTCGGATCAGTGGCAGTGATCATTGTTTGTCGAGCATCTGTCTTGAGACAAAGACCACACACGTGACCACTCTCGTTTGTATAATAGATTCCAATGTCCATACTATGCGACTTGGGGCCTACGCGTTCTCGTGAGCACTTTTATCTCTATCCAGTGACAACTCCTTACGCTGTCTACTAAAATGGCGCACTTCTTACTATTATGCGACGTGCGGAGAGAACGACGAGTCAATCTCCTTTGCCGTGTCAAGGCTGGGAATGCTCCCGCGGTAGCTTCGTCGGTTCCACAGTGGTTTTTGTTTCCTCGCATTCCGGTCTTCTAGAGCCTTGCTATTTGGATTCCCGACACCCCTTCCTGCTCATTCTTCGTCCCGAGACTGATCATCCTTTTTTTATCCATCCCTTACTTCATGATAGGATTTCTCGAATAACTCTTGGAATCCGCAGTGGCCTCTCGTAAGTCTGTTTCACTGCGTTCAGGGACCCCGTCTACACAGCCTGCGAGACATGTGCCGACCTGTGCCGACCCTGGTAAACATGGCCTGCCGACGCCGGGTCAGCAGAATCTGCCAGACATGGGTCGACGCCCTGCCGACGTACGTCTGCAGGGGTGTGCCGACCCCCGTCCGCACAGGTTGTCAGACCCGGCCTACGCCGCCCTGTTCCTTTCTACACCGTCCCTGAAAGCTCCCTGGCGACGGTAACGTACACGGCCTGGAACGTGGTGATAGCGTGGTGATGTTGGTCCAGGTTTGGGCACGTCTCCGCGCTGTCTCTGCGTCTTGCGCACTCAACTTCACCCAGGATAACTCAGAAAAATATTGGAATGTGTGTATTAGCTCTAGAACCAAGTCTCAGTATATCTCAACCTGCAACTCGTTTTTGCAATGTGCATTTCGGAGTTTTGTCCTGATTTGGAAAGACATGGCGTGTGTTTTGATTTGTGGGTCCGCAATAGTGTTACCGCGGCTCGGCTCAGCTCGGCTAGCCGTTGGAGCCAAGCCAAAAATAAGCCGAGCCGAGCCAGCCGTTCACACGGTGGCTCCGTTGGCTTGGCTCCGGCTTAAGCCGGCTCCACTAACGGCTTAGCCGCGGCTTCGATTGGCTTGCATCAGCGAGTCTCTCTCAGCTCTCTCTCTAACGTCTCCCTTGCCATCCGGAGGCCTTCGAGGTCTCAGTCCACCTTCACTGAGCCTCCTAATCCTTCAACAACCAACATAGTCCGCTCTGACTACGATCAACACTAGGCACTTTGCGACCATCTTTGCTTATACTTCACGCCGCATGGGGACGACACAGGGACAACCCAGGGATGGATGCGTATGTGGATCTCGGTGGTCTTCATTTGGCACCTTTTGAGGTGCTTGGGTGACAAGGAGATGACGGTGAAAGGTAAATTCACCCAAGATATGCATCAGCGCGTTGAATGTGATATTTTTCAGGGTTTTTTTTACAGTTGAGGGCTTTCTGCTCGCCGACGACCCTTGAAATGCACTGATGGGGCTTGGACTTCCATACCCTCCTCAGTGTATATCATGGTTCCTGTCCGAGTGAATTGCCTAAGCTGCTTATCCGCTACTTTCAATGCCTCCCCGTGCACGCAAAAAAACTACCGCATCTCGACCTGAATCACCAGAAGGTATACACACTCTGCGAAACTTATACCGTACTTATATGATTTCATAGTACTTGCCCAAACTCCATCCCGCCAAGCACGCAACCGAAGAGCACCCCGCGCTGCCGACAAGACACCTACGCCTCCACCTCCACCTCCTCCGCCCAGACGGCGACGGGGTAAACAACCTGCGCCCCAAGCCGAGCCTGATGTTGTGCCGGCCCCCGATGCACAGGGTGAACCTGCTCCCGCAGATGCCAACGGTCAAGGTGCGTGCTTCATTTTATCTTATGTTATTATTTTTGCTGACTCTCTGCTCGGATCCAGCTCCCCAACCGCGTGCCCCTGATGTTTTTGACGAGGATCCTCCAGCTACGCCTGGTCCTCGGCCACATACAAACATCCATTTCGAAGACAATTCCCCCGGTGGCGGTGGCGAATTCTTTCCGTCACCATCTCTTTCACCGGATCACCATTTCTCGCCTACCCCAGTGCATAGTCGGCATCGCGGATCGCCACGGGCTGGCCCTCATGCACCTCCGCCCCGTGCTGCAGTTCGACAAGCAGGTAGCCGATCAGGCTCGGCAAAAGATGTGTGGACTTTTTTTGAGGGGGAAGTGACTAAGGAGTGCCTAATCTGCCAGTGCGTCTTTGCACGTATTATTTCTTTTCCTCTCGCTCATCATTGCCAGGCAAATGCACGCTGCGGACCCCCGCAGTTACAAAAAAACTTTCAGTAAAACCACGAGCACAGGGGTCTTGCGAAAGCATCTATATGAACACCATCTCGACGTGTGGGTTGCGGGATGTGATCAATTAAAGATACTCATCAAAGCGAAGGAGGCCAAGCCATTTGTCGACGACTACCGCGCGCGCAAGGAACACACAGCAGCCGGCGCCTCTGACCCAAAACCGCAGGAGAAGCGAACAGAATTTTCGCAAGAAGCCTTTGTCGACGCGATTGTCGAGTTCATTGTGGGCGATGATCAGGTATGTCACTCTTTATTTCATTTAGTACAATCTAAATTACATACTTGCAGTCAATCAATGTCATCGAAAACAAGCAACTACGTGCCATCTTTCTCATGCTGCGGTCCGAACTGCGAGATCAAGACATTCCCCATCGAACGACAATCCGGAAGCGGATTATTGAGGTGTGGGATGAACACCTCATTACTCTTGAGCGCGAGTTGGGGGTATGTTTTGATTTTCTTGTGCTTCCTTTGGTCTCACAGGATATTCTAGGAGGCAATCGGCAAAATCTCAGCGACGATGGACATGTGGAGCGACATGCAGAAGAAACCGCATATGGCCGTAACTGGCCATTGGCTTCAAGCGCAGCTAGTCACTACGCCGTTCGGCCCACAGTACAAACTGACGCTTCGCACCGACTTGATCGGCTTTATGCGTGTGCCCGGCCATCACAACGGCGAGCATTTAGCTACTGCTTTTGTCTACATTATCGATCGTATTCGTATCACCCACAAGGTACGGTCACTTCTACAGTACAATTTCATTACTTAATTTTTTTTAGCTCGGTTGGGTCACTCTTGATAATGCATTCAACAACGACACATTCATGGTATTCTTGGAGCGTGAGCTCATTCGCCGCAAAATACCATTCTGCAAATTTAAACGGCGGATTCGGTGAGTTTTAGTCATCTACTCGGATTTGATCTGATGGAAATTCAGCTGTTTTCCGCACATAGTGAATTTAGCATGCAAGGCCGTACTCGGGGCAATTACCGATATGGATTTTGCCGCACCTGAGGCTGATGACTTCGTTCCGCTTCGCACTCCGGCTGACAACTTTCTCGGGGCGATAGTAGGGGATCCAGTGGCAACAATCCGAACAACTGTCCGAGTGGTACGTCAATCTGTCAATTCCACTTTTGCGCAGCTTATGACTGATAGATCCGGGCGTCTTCTCTACGGCGTCAGTATTTTTCGGAGATACTCAAGGCTCTGCAACAGAAAGACCTTCAGCTCCTCCGAGATGTTGATACCCGGTGGTCTTCGACTCTCCTTATGATTGATCGTGCTATTCTACTACGCGAGGTGTGTCCAAGTTCCCGTAATTTTTCTATCTGTCTAAAGTCTCCGCAGGCAATTGACAAGTTTCTCTCGGATCCTCAGTTCCGAGAGCTCCGCAAGTATAAACTCGCGACGAGGACTGGAAAGCGTTGGAACTGTTCAAGAGAATATTAGCCGTAAGTACCATCAGTCGCCTGTCTTATTTTCTTTTAACCCGATATAGGTACCTCATGCCTTTCAGCAAAAACTCTCCGCAGAAAAGACGCCAACCCTGGGAGATGCGCTTCCAGCATTCGAAGCCATGATCAAGGCATGGGAAAAGCAACAAGCTAAATACCCCGACGCCATACACATCATCCAGATGGGGATCGACAAACTTGGCGCGTATCGAGATCGAGTAGAAGGCGTACCAGCATACATCTTTGCCATGAGTGAGTTCTTATTTCCCTTGCTTGCCATCTATTCATTGAGTATCCAGTTATAAACCCGGCGGTCAAGCTCAGCTGGTTTGAAAATAATCACCCGGAACGGACCCAGTGGGCTAGGGAGTTGTTCGTCAATGAAGTTCGTCCTCCCTTCCTTTAATTGATCTTATTTGGATTGACAAATTATCAGCTACGCGGTTACCGCACCATTCTCGCCAATACACCCGCCCGACCTGCACATAATAATTGGGCAGACCAAATCCTCGGTTTAGATACGCCAGGTCGTGATTTTGGTGGCCAGAGCCTGGAGGATGAGGTGCGGACATATCTTATGGAGGGTGCCTACCACCTTGGATCAGTACGGTACTGGGAGGTATTTAAGTCTTTCTTTTTGGCGGCCTTCAAACGTTGACTGATTTCGGGCAGGAAAATCAACTTAGATATCCCACTGTCTTTGCATTCGCACTGGACATCCTGCCAATACAGGGGTCTGCCGTGCCATGTGAACGTGTTTTCTCTTCCAGCGCCCAGACCGACACCAACCGGCGCAACAATATAGCGCCGGGATTGATGGAGGCGCTTCAAATGCTCAAATTCTCCATCAAAAAGGGGCGCGGACTCAACTTCACGGCGGGGACATCGAGGGAGGCGGAGCTCGACCTGATGGAATTGGTCATGGCAGATACTGGTTTGGTACCGGAGGATACCAATGGATTTAATATATTTCTTCAGTCGTTACTTGAGGCAGAATATGATTCGGAGTAGTAGTTTTTGTTATAATTTGTTCGCAGTTTCTGCCATGTTCAAGGTTGAGCTCACACTAACCCCTCAATCCGATGCGACGCGACTAGAAATTCAAGACGACGAGAAAGTAGCCAGCCAAACAAAAGGCAACAACAGCTCTTCATTCGCATCCTCGACCACATTTGCACCTGGCGCGTACAACACTTCTTACGGTTCCCACATGACCTCAGGTGCCTTGCTATTGCTGGCACATGCATAAACCTTCGTTGATGCGCTCGACAGCGACTCGAACATAAAGGAAAACAACAGGCGTGGAATTCGGGACATCTCTTCATGACACACAATGCGCACTCCGTTGGATTCGTCAACTCGCTCCTGGGAAGGACAACGTCGGGCCGGTGTAGTGACCTCAGATATCTGTGTGTCTTCATTTCTCTTTGACTTTCTCTTTGGCTGGTGGTGTACTTACGATTCCACGGCAGCGACCAGCCTCATCGTTGGCATCGCCCTCGCGATCCCCGCTGCGCCCTTGTGAGTTAATCACCGGGTGTACAACATAATACTCGACAATATTAATGTCGTCTGCATTCAAGGTCGAGAGAAACGGCGGGCAGCCCTCGTCCTTGGAACTCTGTTCATTCAATTACTCTGTACGATCTCTACCTTTCTCCTTTCTCTTGGAAGAACTAATTCGTTGCTTTAGGGTTCCAAGGCCAACGGTATGTCAGCGATATCCTCGGGACCCATAATTGCGGTTTGGCGCGCCGTCCGGCTTCACCCTCCCTCCCTCCTGACCACTCCGTCCCTTCCCCCTTCTCCGGCGTGCGAATACCATGGAGCAAGCCGCAGCCCAGATTTGCACACAGCTCCTTCACGAGCGGCAGCACCAGCACTTGAATCCCTGCAGCTCACGCCGTGCCCGTGATGCATTGCCAGGCGCCCGCAGCCTCTCTCACACAGACCTACAATGGCGACGCCATCTCCCTCACGCAGACGTACGATGACACATCCCTCCTCGCGCTCACCTCCCTCTACGGCGCCGACTCGTACACATCTCAGTCTCCCGCACGTCAATGTCAGCAGAGATGGGAATGGAGGGGCTGGAGGATGAGAGAGAAGCTCGCAGATGGAGATGGGAGTGCCGATGGGGAGGGAAAGACCATCTTGACGCGCACTGGGGCATCCTGACGTCGACGGCAGTGGCGTGGGAGACGGGGATGAGGATGGAGGTGGGGTTGACATTGAGATGTGGAATTGGAGAGGAGATGGAGCTGGAGAAAATCGCACATCTCGACGTCGCTCGCTGCGAAACTACCGCTTCCTCGGCCTGCTGCACTGCAGGCTCGTCGCCGTTTGCTTGCAGCCGCAGACGTTGTACTGGCTGGGCAGGTGGCGCGGGCGTGGCTATGCCATGGGAGATGCTGCGCATTGAGGGTGAGCAACGGTGACGGCGCGGAGATGGTCGGCGTGTAGCGTGTACGCTGGGACAACCGTTTTCGACGCTGGCGTGTGCTGCCGCTGTCCCTTCGGGAGGAGGGGGCAGCTGATCTGTACACAAGCGTGGGCTTGTCGTCCGAGCGGTGGTACGCGCTGTGTGTATGCGGGCAGAGCAGAACGGCGGACAGGGCAGGTAATATTTTACTTATTGAATTAATCATTTATATCCTGCTTCCTAATTGACATCTTCTAAGTTCTATGGTCATTGTGTGCAGTTTGTGTGCCCTATGTACAGTCCATGTACTTTATAGACCGTCAGTATTGCGTAGGGAGGGAGGGCAGAGCGATCCACAAAAATAAGCCTTAAGCCGCGGCTTGAGCCACGGCTTAGCCGAAGCCGTTGAAGCCAGCCGATTTTAAACGGCTCGGCTCGGCCATCAAAAGCCGAGCCGAGCCAGCCGTAGCCGAGCCGTGGCAGCACTAGTCCGCAACGAGATCGCCCTGTCATCGAGTGATGCCTTTCGCATGCCCGGGGCGCCCAGAGAGGCGTGGAGATTGCGGCGAGACGAGGCCTACTGACGTCCACAGACTTTGGGGTGGGTCGGCATGGTGTGCCGATGTCCAAGTCTGCAGACCTCTGCGGACGGGGGTCGCACATCGCTTGTGCGGCCAATTTCCAGTTTTGTAACTCTCTGGTTTATGCCTTCGCCTGGCGTCTCGCACATAGAATAGGCCGACAAGGGTTATGGTACTGTATGTAGGTACATTATCCGCATGTTCCTCAATGGGACCACCGCGGGGAATATATATTCCTCTTCTTCCTCTTTCTCCTTATGTTATTTCGCTTTCACGTGTGTTTGACTCTACCATTGAGCTGACCAGATGTGAGACTATGGATTCTACAAGTACCTTGGAATACATCTTACATGGGCAAAAATGAAGCTGTGATAGCAGGTTACTTAAGTTATTTTCAGTAGCTATGCCAGGACATAGCCGCTGGTAGCTTTTCCTGGATACAGTCACCCGTTCCGAACGGAGCAGCAACGATGTAGGGACGCACCAATACGGACTTCGTGTTCCTTTTGAGCCTATTCTCGTTTATCCCACTCCATTCACCGCGTATCTTACGGTCTCCGGTAATTCTGGCATGATTTCAGGTTTACATAGATACGGCTGTCACCTCCCTACTTGTTGATTGAGATGCAAAGGCGTCCTTATCTGAGGCTTCAATTATACGACGGGCTTCAGCGTCGACGAAACAAGATCGAAGGTCGTATTCCGTGAACCTTGGAGACCGGCGAGATGGATGGATGGCAGAGTAGAGCGGAGTAAAGGCAGAAGCAGTGTCTTGTGTGATCACCGGACATTCTTTTTCAATAACGGTCAGGTATAGCCATGAGCATTCTTCCACCTATTAGTGATTGTTGGACTTTGCAGGAAGTTTATCGTTCCTTCCTACAATGTCGGAGACAGGACGTAGAAGTTTTGGGGACTTGTTCCCTCGCTGTGCTCTCCAGGCTCGACACATCCTACGGGCGGTTGTCCCGTTCGATCTTTGTGTTGCATCAAACAACAAAGATTGACGCGGGCGATGGATATCTTCTCCCGAATCAGGATGGTCAAATTACTTCATATGTCTCTTCGCTATCCGACTTCCCGTGATGATCCGTGCTCTTCATTAGCTTTGACCTCATTAAAATTGAGGACTCCTTTCAAACAAGTACAATATCGGAATCAAGACGGCCGATGAAACACTCCGATCGAATGGCCTGAACTAATTTTGTGCTCTATATAAAGCCAGTCTGAGGAAAACTTTCTCATGCGCACCAAATAGGCGACAATACCCATTTATTTCACCAAATCCTAGTGGGTGCCAAGGCAGCGAGAAAGAGAAATCAGTCCAGAATAGTATTATCTCGTTTTTCAACCTAATCTTCGACGACACCTCGGGGTCCAATTATCTCTTTTATTTTAGCATGATTCGACTGGGGAGATAAACATCGCCGTCACGGTTATTTCGCAGTATAATAAGTTTCGCAGGCAGGGTTTGACCCTGGGCCCAGTGGACACGGCTTTTAAAAAGAGCCGCCAAACAGGCGAACGAACAAAATGAAGGCCGGCATGAAACAGGGCCCGAAGCTAAGCCACGGCTGATGTCACGGAGGAGTCCGGGCCATCTCCGTCGCGCAAAAAAATTGCGATAATTTTGGAAATCTGTGAAACCCCCATATTAGTTCAGGATGACTCCACCGGCGCTATAGGGCAGCTTGCATCGTTTGTCCCCAAAGCTTCAGCTACCCGGTGATCAATCACTGAGCCGGACAACTTGTATAAATATCATGATTTTCAGGCGGGAGATGAACATTGACACCTTCTCCCGCATCCAGGGTGGACCGGTAAAACAGGGCAAAGTGAAAGTGACGCCAAGTGACGCTCCATTGACGCCCCCTCGCAAAATCTTTCTCTGTTTTCGGGGGCACGGCCATTATCCAAGTATTGTGTTGGGTTGCACTTCAATAATAAAGACATTTGACATACATTTAACGCACACAAAGTATTAGTATGTCCGTAAAAACCTCAAGATTTAACTCTGTGGGGGCGTCAAAGGGCGTCAATTGGGGCGTCAATGGGGCGGCAAAGGGCGTCAATGAGTGTGTCAGTGGGGCGGCAAAGCAGATCGCACCGTAAAAAGGTCTGAGATCGGTCCGATTTCTTTGCTGAGCCATCGAAATTCCAACGGTTTTGCCTACTTCAAGCAGTTTTGATTCTCGTCTTCATTGTGATCCTCCGTGATTTGCGTTGACAGCATAGAAACAGGGTTCGAACGAAAATAAGGCAATACATTCAGCACCACATACAGCACAAAATCTCCATGAATTGAAATCTCGGCGGGAGATGCAATGGTCGAGGGGCCAGGGAAAAGATGTTCATCGGGTTGTTGGAACTAATTTTATTCTCTAAAAGCTGTATATAATGCGTGGCCCGGTGAGCTTGAACCCTCAGCCTTCGTTCCTTCTTTCTTCCTCAGTCTCTCTCCTTGTTTTTGTTGTTTTATTCTCGTCGTTGAACGACGCCCAAAGCCACCTTTCATTTTTTCGCGGCTTTCCTTACACCATGCTTTGCTCTCTGCTCATGATTGTGCCATTTCTTGCCGGTGTTTTTTCTTCGAACGACTGGAATACGCCATGTATCAACGGTCAATGCTCATACGGTCCATACGCATCATGCTTCACTAAATTCACAACTGACTGCCGGTTCAGATCTCCCCACGACAACTGGCTCGTCGGGCACCTTGAAAATCGTACATCCATCGTCTTTGTTGCAACACACTTTCCTGACGCGATTTCGCAGTGGGGCTCTGATAATGTCATCACCGACATTACGCCAGCTGCGGACTGGCAGATATTGGATTGCAACCGGACGGCATTGTCCCAGAACCTCCGTTTGGTGTGCATGAATGACGACCCGTCGTCGCTATGTGCCCATCTGTACAAGAACGCCGGCGCCGCGAACAAGATCGTCCGCCTTCCTGAGAACGTGCGTACTAGGTGATGTTGGTGTACCTGCGATTGATACAGCTCCTACAGTGTGGCGCTAACGCCTTTGCGCGTGTTGCAAAATCTTGGGTCCCCGACGACCAATCGATTCCGTCGTCGATCAAGGCGCGCCTGGTCCGCCGCGACGGGAGTTCTCCCGAAGTCAAAGCACTGGCAATCGACACCAATTTCGATGCCGTGGATTGGTCCAAGTGCGGCGTGTTGCTCCTTTAGATCATTTCCTGCTTTGACGGTTCCCTCCAAATTTAGGACTGGGAAGGTGAATTTCGCGATAAACGCGGTTAATGTGCCAGGTGCGGCGACCGACATCCAGATTCCCGGCTCCCGCCGTGCGAGTCGGTCACGCCGTGGATTATTTTGTATGAATTTCCTTGACCTTTTTTGCGCTTTCCCGTTAATGATCCTCCAGCCAATCCCACCCACTTCAACAAGTCCAAAACGTTCTCAATCCAGCCGGTGACATTTGACAAGACCGTGAACCTCTTCAATACCTCGGTCGACTGCGGACCGACTTCTGCGTCACTCAGCGTGGACATAGCTGCGAATGCTACTGCGCAACCAACTCTTACTATATCGGCGGCGGGTACTGTCATTCCTCCCAATGTAGGTCCCCTGGCGGTTCATAACCGAGAATCATGATGCCGACCATGCTTCCCGTACAGGTTACGACGTTTGAAGCAGTAGCTGGCATGACGGCCCAGGTCTTTGGCGGACTCACCGTCTCCGCGGAGCTCAGTGTGAGCCTTTCGTATTATTGTTGTGTCCTATTATCTCACCCCGCCTCTGTAAAGGGCCATGTTGATTCTGGGCCAATTACCTTGCTAAATGTTGGGATCCCCGGTATCACCGTCTCCAATGGTTCTAACCGGTTGCTGATTTCGCCTCATTTTCGTCGATCTAAGGTTTGGACTTCCCGGAGATTCTTACCATCGGGCCCTCTTTCCAGGTTCGCGATGTTTGATGGCGCTGTCGCCAGGTACTGATTGACATGTAATGCAGATTGCAGCCCAGTTCGTTGGTGACATCGAGCTCACCATGGATCTCTCTGTCGGACTGAACTTCAACGTGAACAACGCCCAGCTTACATTCCCACCCAATTCAAACGCGCCTGACCCTAACGCCTTCAGCATCGGAAACACGCGTGCGTCGACTTGGGAGTCTTTGCAGAATATCTCACTAACAGTGCCACAGCTCTTAGCCTCAGCGCAACCCCTGGTGTCGAAGCAACTGGAACTTTGACCGCCCACCTGATTCCCTCCTTGAACCTCGGTGTGACAGCGTTTGGTGGCAAAGGAAACGCAGATGTTTTCGTCGCGGTCGACACGAGCGCGGGACTGGTCCTTAACCTCGACGCCTCGGCACAGATCACCCAGCCCATTGGAACCAATTCAACACAGTCCAATTCCGAAACAAACATTGGAACGCTCACCCCCCTTCTTCCCGACTCAACACAATCCGTTCCGACCAGCACACCTGCCTCAGTTCTGTCAGATCCCGATGCCACCGATTCAGCTCCTACCATATCGGTCACTCCCCCCATTACCGATGCCAGTGCTACCACCGACGCCTCAAGCGCTATTGAGACGGACACGGGCATCATTGCGTTCACTAAACGCGATGGTCCGGCTGTGAGTGAATCGTTCGGCGGCTGCGTTCAGGTCGTTGGAGGGATCAACGTGAATGCCGGTGTTCAGGGTGAATTCTTCGGTGAGATCTCCATCCATGACCCTCTCCCGAACGCAACTAACCTACCGAATATCTCAAGACTTGTTTGACAAGGAGGCTAGCGTCTCACTGTTCAACAAAAACTTCCAGATCTTCAAGGTGAGTTTGGGCGGTTCTGTATCTGCATGGAGCTCACGGAGGATGGGTGTAGAAATGCTTCGGTGACGGAGACAGTGGTGCGCCAACACCGACGAAACGCTGGATACGCCGCCGCGTGTCCGCTTGGAGTGGTCAACGTCGCTCCCTGTTTTCGTGCCCCAGCCCAGGCTTGTCGGCCCCACAGTCGGTTGCGCAGGAGACGGTGTCGTCGTCGAGGTGCGTTTTATAGTTCAACTCTGCTGGGCATGACTGACATTCAATTTCTGTATAGTGTCACCGACGATTAATCTGGAGGATGTTGGGGACTTGGATAATTTCAGTTGAACTATTTATCTTACTTTATTTTGCGTACCAGCAATACAATCCCTGATTTAATACTGCCCACGTTTGCTATACGGGTATTCTTCTTAGTAGTGATAAAATCGTCAATTGTTCCATCTACACACCGGAGGCCATTCGTTTGAGGCTCCAAATGTTCACAACCCACCTTATTCTCATGAGCATCTTGAATGTAGATGGAAGGCAGAAACCAAACCGACCACAATCCAACTCGTTTGAAACAGAAAGGGGATCAAATAAGACGGGGCCTAGCTATATCTCGATGGGGTCACCCACGGCCGCGCCACGCACTGACACCCAGCCACCAATGTGCTGCTGTACCTCCCCGGCACCACGTCATATTTACATTGAGGCATGGGCAGCGGACAGTCGAACCCACGCTCTCGCAAGCGCAGCATCAAGCGAGAGAGGTGAGACAAAAGGAGCGAGAGGGGAGACAAAATGAAAAATTCCGTTCAAAGAAAAACAGAAGAACCAAACGGAACAGAAAATCCCGCCCGAAGAAGCACAAGAACCAGAGACGCGAAAGAAATGGCAATGAAACGCAACCAGGTATCCCGGCCTCCCGCGTTGATCACGCCCTGGTCAATGGTCATGGCGCCGATTACAGCAGCGTGGCGCTAGGATACGTTGAGTACGAGCGGAACGTCAAGAAGGCGGAGTGAGTCTCTGGATGGACGGCTCCGGCAGCGCCGATCATGTGCGCGTGCATGATCTAGGCAGCAGAATCGTTGGCGCTACATCTGCGATTCACCATCGTCTACAGCCTAGCTGGACCTCGTACACGGCAGCACCGTCCTCCAGCCGCCGATACGCGGGTATAATCCTCGGGCATCGTCGCGCAGCAACAACGGGTACTCGACTTGTATCCCTCACATGTCGGAATGCGCTCTCCCAAAAGATTTGGAAGAAGCGAGAGAGCCGAGCCGAGGCGAGACACGGAAAATCCCGCCCAAATGTGAAAGAGACGCACCCAGATATCCCGCCCTGGTCAGTGGTCATGGCACCGATTACAGCGGCGCAGCGCTCGGAGATGTTGGCTATGAGAGGAACGTTAGCACGGTGGAAATGAAGGCAGAGCACGATGGGAAGGGCAAAGAGGAAAGGGGAAAGGGGAGCGGGGGAAGAACGGTGCAGTGGACAGCAACGCAGGGGGACGAGGGAGGAGAAGGAGGAGAGCAGAATACCCACCGCAGCTGCGTCCGTCCGCACGGAGCGCCAGACACGCCTCGCCTCACGATATATCCTGCGCAGCACGACTCGGATGGTGTACGATGTCGGTGGGATGCCGGTCAACGCATTGGAAGGTAGGCAAGAGCTGCGCCACTGTACGGAAAAGGGGATCACGAAGGTGAAGTAGGGAGTGAAGGTGAAGGGTGAAGGTAGCGCGCAGCGGCGGGGAAAGATATGCATTGGGAGGGAAGAGAGAGAGCGAATATACTCGCTCGACACGCATCCTCCTCTTTGTGATCTCCTCCACGACGGCGTAGCGCTACTCCACATCCACGGCGCCGGTGGAAGCGGATCACGCCCGAGAATCCATAACCCCGGCTCGGTAGCTGGCAATTTGGGGGAACGGTGCTTGTGCGAAATGGGAGGGGAAGGCGAGAGCAGGAGGACGCGGGAGCAGAAGCAGACCCAGTGAGAGAGCGACGCGGAAGGGCATGTGCAGAGTGCGGCAACTTGAACGCGCATCCCGTCGACGCCTGCAGTGCGCGTTGATGAGGCTAGAGAACATCGGAGGATTCAGAGTGGCAGAAAGTTGTCTCTGTTTGGTTGCGGCGTCCGAATTAAGCCGTAAACACTGCCACTCCGTCTTGTTCCGAGCTCCCTGTCGCCTCTTAGTCCATCTCAGCTTTCTGTATTTCTACCAATGTTGGTGCATCGACTTAGGCGTCGAATAAAATAAAAGGGCATAGCCACGGCCCTTACCCCCAAGTTGTTATTGGGTGTTGCCTTGATGCACGCCCTCAACGCCTTGCCAGTCGACGACGATATCGTGGACTACATCCGCACTTTCTGCTATACGTTTAGCTCTCTCCACTCCATGATATTGGTCTCGAAAGCTGTCTACAACGTCTTCCAAATGCGCCTGAAGTTAATGTAACTAGGTTTTTGCGATGTTTTACGCTGCGCTTGACATCTTTTGTTAGTCTGTCCTAGACAGTCACTACAACACAAGGCAACCTCCTACCTCGGCGTGTAGTCTTTTGTAGTCAATAACACGGGTGGCGTACAATATGGTTGGACCCGCCCTTCCACAGGCTTTGAGGGCTGTATGATATCCGCTGTATGACCCCGATGGGAATTTCAGGGAGATGCACTGCATTCAGACCCCCCTGTAGGCACAGATGTGCCCACCTTCACCGATCTCCGCCTATGGATTGCCCACCCAAGCCAACGTTGGTCCACGTTAATAGGCATTGGCCAACTTTGGTCTAGCATCCCTACCGAGACAAAGGCTGCCCACCTTGGCAGATCTTCGCCGACGGTGGTGTGCCTATCATGACCGACCCTGGTCGACCTGGGTCCAGGTTGGTGGCAGTTTAAATTAGGCTGCCAATTTGCCGTAGTTTTATTGGTAATTACTGTTTCTACCTCCTGCAACTCTCCTGGCACGTAATCTTAGCATATCTTTCATTGATGTCCGCGATAATCATTCGGCAATCAAGCATTTCTTTCAATGTGTCAAACCCGTGGCTGTGGTCTTCCCTTTTGCGTATGTGTGAGAATGGATTAAACTGGTGTTTGGATTGAGAACGAGGACGAACCGTGCTGGTTATTGAATTTACCCAGCTAGGCACATCGGCCCATGTGAGTCTATGTGTGCCTAATCTGGTCAGAATACCTAGACCAACCTCAGCAGGGATGGGCAGATGGATTGGCAAGGGTGGGCACACTGATCTGCCTATGCATCTGCCAATCAGGATCTGGCAGACCTGTGCCTACAGGGGGGTCTAAACACAGTGATGGATAAGGAGGACCCTAACACGATGGCCGCGACTTGCCCAGCAGAGCACGGTACTATTGTCAATACCTCGGAAGATAAACAAAGATGCGAGGAAAACTCCAAAGTTGTCGATACTCTCGAGGATATCGTCACGTGCGTTGCCGGCCTGTAGGGCCGGACCTCGCAAAAAAAATCCTTACGCCGGAAGCATCTTGGCGCTATATATCTAATCCGAGAATGAGAGTCCTCATTCCACCTCTGAATTCTTTTTTCTTGCTCCAGGGCACACCATCTGAAACTTGGCTGTTGGCTCATTTGGACGACAAACACTGCCACTGGCGGGAGGGGCAACCTCCGGGGTGTATAGTTAGGACCTCTACAGCCAGTCTGAGGAACCGTTTCGGGCCGCGACCCTGAAGACTTTTGGACATTTCCAGCTCGAAGTTGATGGATGGATTCATAAAATACGAACCGAACAGATACTCGAGAGTTTCAAACTCTGTCTGCTCTACTACAACCGAGTAATTGACCATGTCAAGACCCCATCGTCTCCCCCACCCCCAGGTACAGGAGGAAGTAGCTCGGTCGGATGACACTCTTCGCGTTGCCTCAACGCAGCCTCGACACGCGCAGTTCCTTTCGGAAAGATATTCTCCCACATTGTGGTCCAGGACTCGGGCGAGTGACTGAACATCTGCAAATCTTCGTCGTCGGGATGACGCGGTGGTCGAGGAATCGGGCCGGCGGTTATCTTTCCCACTTGGGAGCCAAAAATCATGGATCCCGGAAGCGGGGAGAGCAGCCCCGCGATTGAACAAGCGAGATCAGTCTGCTTTTGTTCGTCGAAATGATGAAAAACGTAAGAGATATGCAGGAGAGAGACGTGGCCGTTAAGAGTAGTCAAGGACGTTATGTTTGACAAGGCTGGCAAAGGCGCCGCGGAAGGGGAAGTTGAGGTCGGTTGTAGCTCAGCGGGAGCAAGAAAACTGCGATCAAGTACGTCGCCTGCAAGAAAAGCGACCGGGAATGTCTCGGGTGTGGATCTGAATAATTCGTGGCCAAAGTTCCAGAACTCTGCAAAAGCAAGGAGGGTAATTCTAAACCTCATGTGCCTGACGATGCATACCTCGGTGCAGGTCACAGGCAACTAAATTTTGTAAGGGAAACCCGTCGGCAGCCACCTTTCTGATATCTGTCCCAACTACGTTCATTAGCTTTGATGTAATTGGTGCAAGAGTGCCCAGGTGTACGTACAGCAACAACCGAGATCAAGGAGAATAGCGTCTGGTCGCCCCCGCAGTAACATCTTAATCCGTGAGTATGCAGGCAGGCCAGCCATCCTCAATCTGAAAATATCGTTGTAAGATCATGAAGAGGAAAAATAAATAAATAAAACAAGGTACCTTGTGAAATTAAATGTACGGATGCAAGGATATGCGACTATCTGCATGAAATAAGACTTAGGAGCGACACAATCCATCGGCCCCAACCTGGTACGCCTTGGCTTGAATAAGCCGAACGTGCTTTTTCAATTCATCGGCATCGTATATTCCTGTTTGAGATGAGAGAAACTGGAGCCCGTCGGCCCAGAACTAAAATACCATTAACTGAGGCGGTATGGTTTTGGTAGATTAATACGAACCTGAATTTCATTCCACAAGTTCTCGTCCAGTGGCGGGATGTTAGCGGCCATGCGACAGCTGAGAGAAACGCTCTATCAGATGCAGGCCCTTTATACCAGCATATAAACCGATCATGTGTGGGTGAAAGGCGACAAAAGAACGCCGGTGCAATCTTCAAACGCAACGTCGATTCACACATACACCTGCGTGACCATAGAAGTCGGTTGGTCCGGAGATTTAAAAGACCCCGGCTGCGTGCCAGAAGCCACTGAGTTTGACGGCTTCCGAAATAGACTACTGTCATCGTCGTCGGCCCGCCCGCGGTCAATAATCCATTGCTGTAGGTCGTGATTAAGGAACGTACATTTGAGATGAATTCACACAGGAACTTTCTGGATTTTGCTCCTCTAGGATAAAAGTATCACCATCTGACCCCTCCCGGTCAATCTAATATCATTCTTGAATTTATTCGGATCAGAAAGTCGGTCTTCAACGGAGAGATTGCTCATCATGCGCCTAGAAAGGAAGTAAGGTACGTCAAGAATGTGCTCATCTGCTTCGGAAATCTAGCCGTCTAGATTGCATCTCTGTAGGTCTTCGGGCGCAACGCGTAACGGAGTCCTTTTTGTCCGAATATTTTCGGACATGTAGCGCGTAGCGGCTGGGTTCACCGAATTTACGGAACGTAATGCAAAAATTCAAAATCAGCTGAACATGGTCCAGATTTCGACATTTAATACGTTAATGCACATTTTTTAAGAATCCCCATAGCGCTGAAACAGCGCTGAGTGGACGGATTGGGAGACATCGGGCCGGAGTGGAATCAGCCTCGGTGGATTCAGTGGAACGTCCCGAGTTGCCGATACAACGAAATCCACCTGACAGAATGAGGGCCGGAATTCCGGAACCCAGTGCGATAGAATCGGGGCATACCTCGGCTCTTGTCCCCCAATTAGGCCGAATGGTTTCACAGGTAAAGTTCCTTCCTCGTCGGATTGTCTACCTAAATGTGTCCACAGACCGGAGAGCAATACCTCTCTCCTACCATTTCTCAGGCAATCCTAGATTTCTGAACCATTGCGCACTTAATTGATCCACAGATACCATACCATGTATACCAGTCCCATCCGAATACTGGTAATTCATCATTGATCAAGGATAAGATAATTCTCAAGCACTAGACCTTCCATTCCGTCTGACAGGATGCGGCGTTTGAAAGGTTCTCCTTATCGCTGTCTTTATAAAATTATCACTCTCTTCAAATTAAGCCTCTCCCATAAATGATAGACATGGGATAGGATAAATTAAATTCTAGGGCCAGAGTCCCACACTGGTTTAAAAGATGTGCGTAACGGCATTTCCTCCTGGACAAAATTCACCGGCACCGACTGGCTAATACCCAGCAACCCAGCGGATGAGCTTCGAATGCTTCTGCAGACAAAGTTTCATTATCCTAAACGCTCAAAAAAAAAAAAAAAAAAAATTAGCCTCTCTGTCTGTCCGAAGCCGTATCTCTATTTGGAATCCTCACTCACACGTCTGTGGCCGGCTGACAGGCATCGCTTATTTATAAAGTGGGGGCCGGCGCGAAGGTCCGGTTTAAAGTAAGTCCTCCCCCACCCGCTTCAAACTCATCCTGCCTTCGCACCTCGACAATGACCGAAAGTGACTTCAAGAACATTCGTGTCTATTGTGTGTTTAATCTCCTTCTATGTGTTAGTAACAAAACTGACAATTCAAGCAGGGGTAGCTTTTGTTGCTTACTGGGGCATTGTTCTTTTTGGGTAGGAAGGGAATTTTGATGTAGCCTTGATCTCAAAAGCTCACGTCGCCCACGCAAGATATGACAAGTAGGTGGTCTGCTGCCGGGTGCACCGTCCCTGAGATGTGCTGGATGATACAGCGGTATTGTGTAAGTCTGACTTCCTGTGCATATAAGCAACATGTTGCTCATGAATCTCCTAGCGGAGGTGTGGTGACAGCGCCGATCTTTCTCCAGCAGTTTGGACTTAACAATGCGGATGGAACCCCCAATATAAGCAAGTGAGAAGATATTGTGGCAGATATTCGCAACACCCACCGTATGAACAGAAGCAATGCCATTTCATCCAATGTAGTGTCAGTGCTACAGGCTGGGGCGTTCTTTGGTGCTTTGGGAAGTGCTCCAATATCTGGTACATTAAATATAGCCAATTTTTGTCAAAATACTAATTGGGCTATGTAGCAAATATTGGCCGTAAACGGACTCTCCTAGCACTTTCAATCATTTTTGTTGTTGGTGCTGTGAGTCTGATTCAAAGACAAATCACCTCCATGTGGCTGAAAGATGCCTTTCTAAGACACTTACGACCGTGGCACAGGGTGGAAGTCACGGTCTTGCAGAGATATACGCTGGTCGAGTGATAACTGGGGTCGGAGTTGGAGGAATAAGTTATCTGCCATCATATTAATACCCTATAGTTCTGCTCACTTTCTCCAGCTGCTGTCGCACCGACACTTGTATCAGAATGTAGCCCAAAAGAAGTCCGAGGGCGTATCACTGGGTTGTTCCAAGTGCGAATTGCGTAGCTGATCAAGTCTGACATCACTCATTAACTACGAAGGTCTTTGTGACCATTGGAGTGATGTTGTCTTATTGGGTCAACTGTTAAGCCTTTTCATTTCGGAGTCATTCATCGGTCGTTTGACTATAAACCAAAAAGACGGCATTTCAATCCATATCGCACCAGGCCCGAATCTGTGGAGAATTCCCTTCGGTTTGCAGTTAATACCAGCAGGAATAATGTGCTTAGGACTACTAACTATCAAAGTGAGTTCGCGTTTGCGCTAAGGCTATTCTTGATAGTTCAAAGATACATTAATTGTCAGGAATCGCCGCGATGGCTTGCCTCTGTAGGCCGCAGCGAGCAGGCAATCACTAGCCTTGCATATCTACGTAAAGAATCCGAGCAGTCCGAGGCTGTCATTCATGAGATGGCGGAAATTAAAGCAGCTATCCAGGAAGAGCGCGAAGCCCGTCAGAACCTCGGTTTCCGCGAGGCGTTCTTTGGCAAGGGCAACTTTGTCCGATTCAGTCAGTTCGCCCTAAATTCATGATCAAAGCCAAGCGCTAAATCAGATTTCCAGTGATCGCTGTGGTTATTTTCCTATTGGAAGTTTGGTCAGGACAAAACGCCGTGAAGTAAGTTCCCTATCGTTTGAGGGGATAGAAGGGCTGAAACGTTGTCAGCTACTACGCGCCTCAAATCTTTGCCTCTGTGCGTACATTAACACACGAAGGAATATATAACCTTTTCAATTACAACCAGATTGGATTTACTGCAAGAAAAAACGGCCTTCTAGCAACTGGTATGACGATGCGCTTTCATATTTACCGATTACTAACACTTTGTGTCATAGGAGTTTACGGTCAGCTTTGATTCTTTCCTCTGCATTCAACCTTGCTCATGTATCTGCCTCGCAGGTGTTATCAAAGTAGTAGCTACTTCTCTTTTTGTGATGTTCGGCGTGGAATGGCTGGGCCGAAAAGTTTCGCTTTTTATCAGCTCTGTAGGGATGGGTGTCTGTTTTTACATCATTGGGGCAATTTTCAAAACCCATCCGCCGCCAGCGAAAAACGCCAACAGCATCGTCACAAACCCACCGCCTTCCTCTCAGGCTATGGCCGCTATGCTGTTCATCTATGTCTGCTTTTTCTCTGTGGGATGGGGTGAGTGCCTACTCTTCCGCTTTCAGTGTTCGATAAGGAAGGCGCGATAATTTAGGCCCGCTGCCTTGGTTGGTGTTTGCCTTTGGAGCCTCAGTTATATTGAAACAGTATCGCTAGGCTTTATTGCGCGGAAATATTCCCAACGCGCACGCGTCACTATGGATTGGCGGTCGCAAGTGGGTCCCAATGGCTCTTCAGTTTGTGTACTCTTAATGCCGCCCCTGATGCGAACGTTTAAACGAGGGATAGACTTCACACTGGCAAAAACAGTGCTTCAGATAGTAAACAACCTAGGATATAAGGTGCAATCATATTTCAATGGATTCGACTCATCGCAGGAAGATAATCTCAAGTCCAGGTTTTTCTGATGTTCGCGACGATTAACATCGTAGGAATGGGTCTTTTTTCCTTGTGAGTGAGGAGGAATCATATTAAATCAGTAGGATGTTAGTCGCTGACACGAAAATGTAGGCTCATTCCAGAGACCATGGGTCGCTCCCTCGAGGAGATGGACATAATATTTGGAGCGATCAGGAAGGAGAAACGCGACGCAGATATCGCAAACCAGGAGCGAGGTAAGCTGTATTTATCAATTCTTTGCATTACTACTTACCTTTTCGACTTGAGTGCTCGACCCTCCACAAACCTCCGATGGAATTGAGAAGGTGTAACTATGCATGTATTCTTGAGCCTTCCTGTGCACGAAACCTAATGACAATCTTTCTGATGTTATTTGAATGGATGGACACCTCTACACCATTGTCAATTAGAATCAAGTTTGATCTCGCTTACTGTCGAGTTGTGTCCTTCGGAGTTCAGTCTGTGGTTTATTCTCACATCGGCGGTGCTATCACACACTTCCCGTTGTGGGTCCTCACGTACTGGTCCGCGGTGCACGACATTAAACGAGATGCATGGGTGCCTTGGCGAAACTGTCAGGCGTGGGTCAACCGCCAGAAGAAAATGGGGAATTAGCGGCCGCTTCTCGCTGGTGGTTCAATCAACACACAGCAGCCAAACTCAAACTCGCGAAGCTTCCCATTGCACCCCAGGAACACGGGTTATCCTCCGGGATTCTCGTGGATAATGCGCAGCAGCATTTTGTCGACCCTAGTGTCCCTTTGCTCGAGACGGCCAAATTCATGGATGCACGACTCGAAGTCTTCAATGAGATTTGTTGAGCGTCTCCGCGAGGGAAAGATTGCCAATGGCTGGATCCCTGGAAAGAAACGAGGGAGTGTATCGCTACAGTCAAGTTCTCGCCTGATTCTTGTCCTAGACGCGTGTAGATCTCGCAGACCACGACGAAATATCGACCGCAGATCCTGAGCTCCCCGAGCACTCGCGTCCCCGTCGCCAATTCAAGGAGGATGATCGCAAGAATAACAATGCAGCAGTTGGGCCGGACTCCATGCATCCCGGTCACTGACTATTTTTTGAATATCTCATTAGAGACACACTGAGAGAATTTCTTGCCAGGATGTGATATTATATGCACTATTGTGACTGTATTAGCGCCATTATCTCAAACACATTTTTCTTCTTTGTGACGAGGGCACCAGTTGAGGTGTGACGTGACATAGGGGCGTCAATGTTCCTGCGAGGGGCGTCAAAGTGGCGGCACTGGTGTCACAGTGGTGTCACTTTCGCTGACCCCGTATATATTAGAGAGCTCGTGCCAAGCGGCATGCCGCTTTTGTGCATTGTGCAAAAGCGGCATGCAGCTTTTTACAAATTCTCAAATTTCAACACCACAATGCTATTACACAGTTGTAATGGCCTTCAGAGGAAGAAAAAAAAAAGCTGCATGCCGCTTTTTGCACAATCAAAAAGCGGCATGCCGCTTTGGCACAAGCTCTCTATTTACAAGCGGCTGACGGGCCCGCCATCCAAATTTTGAACGTGCTGGGCAAAGCGGTCTAGCATTGTTTTTAGATGTGCATCAACTTAGATGAATACCGGCGAATCCAGGGTCAATTGCGAGTCTATTTGAACCAGAAGCGATGCAGTGACTGTGTGGGAGCGCTGGCATGAGGTTGCGAGGACGGAAAATAGCGTGACAGAAAGGAATCGTTATGCAGCTTATTGTCCGACGGCTGAATGTTTCAAAATCCGGTTCCGATCACTCTGAGGATCCACAATTGCGCAAAATTTGAATTCAAGTCGTTCCACAGAACGGAGCCGAAAATAATCATGTGAAACAAGGCGATGCAAGAAACTGGGAAGAAAGACGGTATCATCAGTTCGGTGCCCCGTTTGTACCCACGGAACGTCGACATCGCAACAGTAGGGGTGCGAACTTGGACTTGAGGCTTGCGTAATCAGATACGCGAAGTTTCACAGGTGAAAGCGCTAGCAGCGCTGAACGAGAAGTGCAAGCTAAACCGACGAAGGAACAAGCTGGAGGAAAAAAGACGATATTAATCAGAGTCGATACGAACATACAGGAACGATGCACATTTTACTTTTTTGGGAATTTGACGTATTTTCCAGGCTTTCAGAGTCAGATGGATCGAGACGCATGGATTTCACGTTTAGGGGAGGGGTCCGACATAATGTCGGACTGGTTACCGACATGGTCTTGACTCAGGTCCAGCGGAGATAGAAAGCGGACATCTATCCATCCACCTTCTCCGATGAACCATCGTGCATCCCCGGTGCGGGTATAATTCTCGCGCATCGTGACAAGCACACCCCCAACAAGTCTGAATACGCTTTCCCAAAAGATTTGGAAGAAGTGAGAAACCGGACAGACGAGACGGAACGGAGAATCCCGCCCAGAGAAGAAGAAGCGGAAACGTGAAAGAAACGCACCCAGGTATCCTGCCCGGTTTTCTAAGGAAACGCTGGCCAGAGCAGAACGTCAGCACGATGGACATGAATCCAGAGCAGGAAGGGAAAGGGGTGAGGGGGACAGGAACGGAGGTGGAGCGCGTGGAAGAAGGAGGAGAGGGGATGAGAATACCCACGATCTCGGCACCTGCAGCTGCGTCTGTCCGCACGGAGCGCCAGACACGCTCGCGTCATCCAGCGGGCACAAAGGTGGGTGAACGCGCGGATTATGCCTACGCACTCTGCTGGCGGCGGGCGCCATGGCATATCGGAAGCTAGGCTTGCGCTGTGAGAGCCGCGGCACTGAAGGAGGGAGGTTTGCGGAGAAGGCATCGCCCGACGAGATCAAGAACGTGAGAAGGGAGTGGAGGTCGAAGGTAGCGGGAACCGGCGGGAAATGGTATGTATTAGGATAGAGCAGGACTGGAAGAGAGAGCGCAAGGCGCTGTATACAAGACAGGCAAGAAAGGGAAGAATACGCACTCGACAGTCAACACGCATCTTCCTTCTCTTGTGATCTTCTCCACGACGGCGCACACTCCCGCTGCGCTAGCATCGCATCACGCCCGGGGATCTATAGCGCCGGTTCGTCGGCAGGACATCGGGAGAGAAGATAGTTTTACGAAATAGCAAGACGAGAGCGGGAGGACGCGGGAGCAGAAGCGGAGGAGCAGGAGTGAAAGTACGCCGCGGAAGGACATGTGGAGGGAGTGGAGGCGCGAAGAGCTCCCATCAATGCCTGCGGGGGCACGCAGTGCGCGTCTATGGCTGGAGAATGTTGGAGAATTCAGAGTTGTGGCAAGAAGCAAGGAGTTGGTGTCCGTTTGGCTGCGGCGTCCGAATCAAACAGTAAACACTGCCACTCCGTCTTTCTCCGAACTCTCATCGCCTCATTCGTCGCCGTTAGAAGCACTGTCTAAAAAAGCAGAGGGCTCGGTGAGTCAGTTCCGTGAGCGACAGCCAACGGCTGCCAACCAGCAACAACGAAAATCGGGTCAAAAGACTCGGAGTTGTTGACGGGGCATGACCTTGGTTGGGCAGGCCGCCAGTCTAAATGCCGATCGAACCAGCGCCTGCTCCCGGCATGTTTCTTAGCCCGATTTCGGCGCTTAAGTCTGTCCCTTTATAAAATTCCGAGCGTCTGTCTGATGTTTGAAGCTCCACTTTTAGACTCTTACACTCGGAACTCTAGAAGGAAGCGCCCGTGAAAGCTCCTTCTCAGATTGATTAGCGCCAGCGGCCCGCCGGCACCTTTCGGCGTTGCATTACATTCTTACGTTTTTAATGGAGCAACTTTAAGCGCACTTTTGTGCTATTAACGGCCGCGCCACCGCAGTCGAAGGACCACACTGTGGCATGCTACACTGCCCCGAAATGGTCACTTTATAACCACTGTCGTGAACATCCATCCGACTGCCACTACCACCCTAACCAGCCAACATCTGAACGAAATTCCCAGGCTTATGGACCGTTACGCACGGCGTTCCAGAGTATATGGGTGCCATTGCGGCGGCTTCGTAATAATTGTCGTCCTCCTGATCTGGGCGGCAAAAACTGCGCTTCAAGAATCCATCGCTGCCCAGCACATACTACGTTCCAGAATCACAAACGATAATACATCGATCTCCGGGTTCTACGGCCCAGGCGCTTGGTGGGCCTGGCTCGTTACACTGGGGATGACTCATGGTCACATGGCCATGGCGAGGCTCAAGACGAGGAACGCAGCGGCTGAATGGGACTACGACCTCATTGCTGCTGGTGGATACATCATCGCTGCCTCAATTGATCTTATCATCAAGTTGCGGGCAATAACTCAGCTGGGTGAGGCGGCCAGCGAGTCTCCACTATTGCCCGCTCTGGCCTGTGCGGAATGCGTCGTATCCGTTGGCACAGGATCTTCCTTGTTCACCGTGGTCACCAGCGGGGCCTCCGGTGCGCGTAGGGCCGGCACCGCTGCAGTCCCATTGCTTTTCGCTCTCGTCGCCTCGTTCTTTGTGCTCCGTGCACACGAAACCACTTCCCACACGGCACCTGTTCCCTGGTGTCGCCTCCACGATGGCAGTGTTGCACTCGGAGAACGAGACCTTCCTTTCATTGCTGTAGACCTCCCGGCTTGGGTGTTGAATGGGACAATCACCCTGGCCCACCTCTACGCTACTCGGAAATACTGGTTATGGGTCGGAGGTCTGAGTGGTGTGGTTGTTATTGTGTTGCTTATGGCGAGGCTGCCCCGCGCATTGCGGTCCATCGGCGTTGACTTAGCCTGGGTGTGGGTGTTGGCCGCACCCTCTCTGCCCCGGATTGGGCGGCGCAACCTGCTCCGTGCATTGCGGTCTGCCGGGATATCGTTGGGGCTACTTACAGAATACCCTCTCCCGCTGCGCCTGGATCGGCCGCGCACCCAGGTCCTCACATTGTGGTCCACCGGAATATGGCTGGGGTGGTTCACAGCACTCCATCTGCACCTATGTCGGTTACCCAACCTGATCCTCGCCTTGCAGTCTGCGGGGATATGGCTGGGGCAGTTGACAGCACTCCCTCTGCCCCTATTTCGGTGGCGTAACCTGCTTCGCGTAGTGCGGTTCGCCAGGCTATGGTTGCAGTCCACCGGGATATGGTTGGGGGTGCTGTGTATAGCACCCCCACTGCTTGGTATGGTGCTTCTGCTCACTGTCGCTACACTGAGGTGGTTGTGCTCCTGGGTCTTTCTTTGGGGCCCAATTTATATTCTCGCTTTTTGCCCTCAGATGGGGCTTTTCCCTGTTAGCGGAATATCTGTCTGGGAGATGGACCAAATTGCGGCGCTCGCCGGTGTCGCGTTTATAGCAGCCTTTCGTAGCTTCCGACGCATTCTCGAAGCGGCACATCCCTCGAGCGATTCACCCCGCTCGTCGCAAGAACTTGCTCCCCTACTTCATACATCCAGTAGTCCTTCACATACTCCAAACCGACGATCCACATAGTAATTGGGCCAGTAATCTCGATTATAATTGGAATGGAATGTATGCTTTGTGCTCAGGACGAATGTCACTGGATAATACTTAACAGGATGGGTGAGCCGGAGTGAGGATGTAGCGAGAAATCATCCAACTTGTGGTTCAGTTGGCCATCGACTGGAAAGAAGGAGACACCTTATCGTGCTACTTGAGAAAAAAAAGGTCAACATCAAACCAAGCCCAATCCGCCAGTCCAACGGGTCCCGGTGAATCGTCGGCAAGTGTGAACAAGTTGACATACAGAATACATCCCGGGGGTGGACGTATCAGTATACAGAATCAAAAATTGCAATCAAGAAGGATCTTTATGCGGAGAGAAAACCCAGACAATCGGATAGACTTTCATGCACCGGCACTGGCGAGAAATAACTCGGGTGGTGTGGCTGTGCGGCACGCTGTACTCGTAGTACCCATGGGGTGCAGAGATAGCTGAGCTGAGCGTCTTCATAATGCCAATTTGCCATCTACAGGAGAGGGGAGAGTCGACACGGAGAGTAACAGCTTCGTTTGATGAGCGAAAAAAAAGAACGCAAGTTCCGTTGCATACGCGTTCCCCGAATTGGACGGGGTTCCTGCTAAATATTGAATGCTTCACACGCATTGAAAGCAGTTGTGCCCAGAGCGTCATAGGGTTTAGAGTATCAATGAATGAGGCCAAATAAATGGGTGAGGTCGGGGTCGGTTGTATCTCCCTTCAAGCCGAGGAACATGAAAGAGGCAGAGGGAGATATGACAGGTTAAAATACAGGCTGTATCATTCCGGTCGTACATGACATATACTATAAACAGGGACCCATGCATTTAAATGGGCTCGTATCTTGGCAAGCAGCTGTTCCGATGTGCCCTTGGATGTGCCTTATTGTGACAACTTGTCACAATAAGGCAACGCCCAGGATCCATTCTTTCTGATGGACTGACCTCAAGAACGCTCAGTTCCCCATCGCACTGAACTCTGGCGATCCGGCCCAATTTATCGGTATGCAAGACCGGACGCCGCTGCATTCCATTTCACAGAAAGTCTACCAATATTCGGCAGGTCCCCGTTCGACTCGGGGTCGGGTCCGGAGGAGCGATGCCTGTGTTCTTTTTCAAGTGCTGAATGTTCATGGAGGTTCTTCAGCTCGAATGATCTCCTCACCCACATACTACATGCAAAAGACTCGTAATCCCCAAACGTGAAACGTTTTTCCTTGATCCGGCCTCATTAACTGATCAATCACACTTGCCAACTCGGATCGTGAATGATTTTTGTCCGGAAGTCTTTTCCAGAGAAGCTGGTACACCCCAATTTCGCACGAGTTGTTAATTACTGCCGGGCTGTTCTAAAACATTCTTTTCGCTCCCTAGTCCAATCTGTCGTTACCCGTTATGGACTACGGCGCAGTTTCTGTCTCCACTACCGTTTATGCAATCACCACGGCTTTCACTAGATTCTCATGATAGACGCTAGGTGCTGTATCGTTCCTCATTAGATCAAGTTTTGCATCGGTCCTCTCATACGGCATCGCTCACACGAGTCCCTAGATTAGCAACAGTAACCACATTCGAGGCAGTACTAGTTTAAGTCGATGAGGACTCCCGTGAGCGCCTTGGCCAATTTACGAAGGGCCGCAGAGTGGGACACTGCCACCGCAGCTGGAACGGTCGGCAGGGAGAACGAAAGTCCCCGATTCCATGGAACCTATCAACAACTGTTTTGTTTTATTTTCCGTGGAACTTCTACCTACCTACCTACCAACGGACCATTTTCTGGCTCCGTGTGAGTTTTGTGACTCAATTGTGTTGCGGTGCACTGCAGGCACTGATCTCTGCTGTCACCAGCTTAGAAAAGTTTAAACCAAAGCTGTTTTTTCGGGAGGTTTGTTTAAACCGTTTACAGCCGATGTCAGTACCGAGGGCACGGATCGAAAAATTTATTTTTTGGGATGTTTCCAAAGAATTCCCTATATCTCTGTCAGTTCTTCACCGAATCACATAAAAACTAAATAGATCTAGTCAGCGAATTCATGCACAATTAGTGATAGAGAGGAACTTGCGAAAATATTATGTATTAGGTAGTTTCTGTTTTGTGGCTGTTTTTCCACTGAATACTGTCTAGCATAGCCAGAACATGTCCCAGTGACCTAGAATTTTGAGAGAGACAACATGCATACCTGAAAAACCATGTGAAAGAGCCAGAAGTGAGGATAATTTAGTTACAGTCCTTCTAGCTCCAGTGAAAACATTTAGCAGTTTTTGGCTTTCAGAGATATTGCCAAGATCATATTCATCTGGACATTTCATATAGTTCTGGCTCTATCACTTGTTTCATAACATATACATGTTGTCCCTCCCAAAATTCTAGGTCACTGGGAAATGTTCTCACCATGCTAGACGGTATTCAGTGCAAAAACAGCCCCAAAACATAAATTACCTAATACGTAATATTTTCGCAAGTTCCTCTCTGTCACTAATTGTGCATGAATTAGCTGACTAGATCCATTTAGTTTTTATTTGAATCAATGAAGAACTGACAGAGATATAGGGAATTCTTTGGAAACATCCCAAAACAGAAAATTTTTGATCCGTGCCCTCGGTACTGACATCGGCTGTAAACCGTTTAAACCTTTTAAGCCGATTTAACCGTAGTACTACGGCAAACTATGTACAGTACTACGCCCCCCAGGGATTAAGCCGATTAAGCCAATTTAACTGATTAAACTGTTTGAGCCAGTTCAATCCATGTACAGTACTACGCCCCCAAGCATCAAGCCGATTAAGCCAATTTAACTGATTAAACCATTTGAGCCAGTTCAATCTATTTAAGCCGCTGTATGCCGTTTAAACTGATTCAGCCGATTCAGCCGATTAAACTGACGCGTTGATGGATTGAATCGTTTGAGTGGCGTTCCATTCACGAATTAAGCCGTTTGAACCCATTAAACCGACGCGTTGTTTGGGACATAAAATATGTCGGCATTGCTCTACCATAAAAATGAGGCCATTAGCGTCGCATTACAAACGCGAGTCATTCAGAACATACCAAGAAATGTACAGATACACCCGCTAAATCCAAGAAGTTATGTATAGATGCGGTAGGTACACAATTAGCTTCTAAAGCAGTAGATCCCAGATGTCTTCCAAGCCAGCAGGCGATTCACACAAGGTGCTGCAAGGTCAAGTTAGAAGACTATCCACGATCCTTGACAACACGCACTGTTTCACCGATTTTTGCCCCAACAATCCCAGCACATCTGTCACAATCCTATCAAGCCCCCTCAGACCCCCCACAGATGCCGGGCAGAAGAACTCGCGGTGCTTCACACCGCATCCCGGGCAATTCTGGGGCACCGCGTGCACATCGCCACCAAACAGGCGCAGGTGGATGAGGCGTTCTGCCGAAGGTAAGACCCATATGCAATACCAGATAGCACTCACCTGCTAGGTAACGCTGCGCCGCGTCGTAAGTCCAGAGCCAGATATGGGTCTGGCCTTTCTCGCATTTCCGGTACTGGCGGCAGCGGCGCTTCAGCGAGCTCGTGTGGCCGATTTTGAATTGAAGTTTCGCAAGCAAATCGTCGCCGGTGAGTGTGCCGTCCCGGTATTTGTCGACGTCGGCGTTGCTAACGCAGGTCGTAACGTAAATCTTCCCCCGTCCTTCTAGTTTGTAAAGGCGCCGGCGGCGGCTCGCGAGGAGGGCGTCGAATTGCGCCTCGTAGGTCGGCAGTCGGCGTCTATGGCAATTAGGCGGAGGCGGCGGATTGAGCGGGCGGACGGCGCACATAGACGCTAACGAGTGGTGTCGCAGAGAGCGGAGGCAGGCGAGTGCGGAGCAACGGGTAGTGGAGACCATCCGCGCGATGCTAAGGCGGATCCCGCTCGTCGCTGGCGGTGATCACGACGGGCGTCTAATCTTCTGGTCCGGGTGGCGGTGCTGCTCCGATCGCCTCTCTTCCTCCGGGTCGATCACCCCGCTGGTCTCCGCATTCTCGTCCACCTCGGATCCATCCTCTGCTACGCTTCCTCACCTTCGCCCTTCACTAGGACTACTTATAAAAGCTTTTATCGTTGCATATTATCAGGTTTAAGCCTCAGGTTGAGGTTGAGGACGGGCCCAGGTTTAGCACGAAGGTTGAGCAGTTTTAGCAGGTTGTGTACGTAGGTTGAGCAGTTTGATCAGGTTGTACGCGCAGGTCCAGGTTGCAAGTTGAGGTTGAGCACGAGATACAAGCAGATCACAGAGTTGCAGTACAAGGTTGAGAACGGAGGTTGAGGTTGAGGACGAGAACCACAATGAGCACTGAGGTCGAGTGTTGAGGGTCGAGAACATGAAATTTTGATGGTTTTTCAACATTTGATCATAGTCTGATCATGGTTTATTGACAGTTGACCATGGTCGATTATTATCAGACCATGATCTGACCATGGTCGATTATTAATCGACCATGATCTGATAATAATCGACCATGGTCAGATCGTGTCTAATAATAATCGACCATGGTCAGACCAAGATCTTCCAGCCAATCACAGCAATTCCCACTAACAGACCATTGTCGCCTAAGATCATAAATGGTCTTTACCATCGATATTGATCAATCCAGACAGTTTTGTACATTATATCACTCAAATATTTAGAATACATTAGGGTATAATACACGAACATAAGCAAGAGCTTGGTTCCACAATGAGAAAATGTCTGTGTCTTCAGCACTACCAATTAGATGAGCGAACGAGTTATACAGATCAGCAACCTCCTCCTCGGTGAGGGTGCCTGGTGGTGGCTGAACATGAACCTGGCTGAGATCGGGAGGGGGTCCAGTGCGACCTATCCAAGAGCTAGAGCCCTCTGCAGTTGAGTTATTTTGTGCCTGCGATTGAAGGAGATTGTCGTCATGAAGCCCTTGCCAGTCAATTCCATACACCTCCAATTCCTCCTCACTGAGATTTTCTTCTTCGGCTGGGAGCTGATCGCCTCGGACACCATTCGCAAACATGTCGAAGACAAACATGTCAGTTGGGGAGCGATTGGTAGAATGACGAATCTGAATACGATGTTGGTTCCATGCCTCTGCGAAAAAAGAGAGCTGGGTATTGATAGTTCCGAGGAAAAGGAAATGTAAAAGCCAAATATGAGCCACATTGTTGATATCGAGTCCATGTCGGATTTCTAAAAGGGTAAAATGGTCTGCCCAAGTAGCGCCAACTTGTGCAGTAACGTCGACCCAAAGTCGCTCGATACGGACATTATGAACGCTCCTTAAGAATATATAAGTAAGGCTCTGAATCTTGGTAGCAAACAGTTACCTTCCCCATATGTAGGAGCCCCGCCGAGGACCGCGACGAGTTTCCATCCAGGCAGCAACATAGAGATTCTCCGTACCATGATCCCCACGTAATCGAGATGGAATGCCATACACCCGAGCTGCATCCAAAAATAGCTCCAAAACTGTATCTGCAGTATTATTATCGCTTGCACGTAAGCCTACGATAAGGCGAGAATAGCCATCGATGAAGCCATGGATGACTATTCCCCACCGGATCAGTCCTATATTGGAAAGATATTCAAGAAGATGTTGGAAAAACGACAAAAGAAGTAAAAAAACCTACCATGCTGGCCATCGTGGTGCCATAGAGAATTAGGACCAAGAACACGATACTCTCGGCGCCGAATGCGGATCCGCTCGAATATCCGCCGCACTGGATCAATGCGCAGAAGAGATTGGCGGATGCGCTCAATAGGAACACGGTGACCAAGTCGGCGGAGCATCCCATTGAGCATGCTCAGCCCTGCTCGACGGTAGTGGGTGCGCAAACGAAGAATAAGCATGTCCAAGTCGTCATCAGAGATCTCTGACAACAGTCCAGTAAATGAGGTTGTGGTAGGCTGAGGGGGAGTAGCAAGCTCTTCGACTTCGGGAGGAAACTCGTTACTAGATGGGATTGGAAGATCAGGATCAAGAATATCATCGTGCTCGATGTCGCCATCGATGTCGCTATCATTGGTATAAGGGGAATTATTGTTCAATTGAAAGGGACTCTGCTGTGGCCGGGCAATCCCATGTTCGATGAGAGCATTTCGCACAGTCGATCTACCGACTCGCAGAAACCTACTGATGCTGGCAGTAGATCGCTGACCATAAGCCCATCGAAGAAAATCAGGATCAATGTAGATGCGAGGTCGGCCAGGCCCATTTGAAGGGATAATTTGTACAAGTTCTGGCCTTCCATGATGGGATGAATCGACAGCCTCCTGGTATTCGAGACGAATATCGAGCTGCATCGCAGACAGACTGTTTTGCAGAGTTTCGAACTCTTCTGGGGGGAAGACACCTTCATTCTAGATACCATATCAAAGTATTGTATCCTTCTACACTTTAGCAGCTCACCTCACGAACAATCTCTGCGAATTCATCCAAATCATCGCCAAGTCTCGACACCACAATCGCATCAGCTTGACTTCCAACAAGGGTGGTTACTGCAGTCTGGAACCGATGGTAATGGGTACGAAATGCATCGAGAAGAACTGGTAGGGCAAACGAGCCGAGTTGTGCAGCATCCATAGAGGCAGATTTGAGATGGTGTCGGTATGTAACTCAAAATGATCTGAGCCTCGCTGCAATTACCGAGGATCCGATATCTCCGATAGGTCTTCGCTTGCCAGCACAGTGAACGACACGAATGGATGTCGATTTGGGTGGGTTACATCACCTAACTCAGATTTACCAACTGACCAATTGTTCTTAAGACTCGTTTGGCCTTCTTCTAGCTGCCAACCTTCCAGAACGAATTAGTGTGCATTGTGTCGTCAAGCAGAATGGCCAGCCTGATATCTCACCTGTGTTTGCTGGAGTGTCGTTTCCTCCACTGCTTCTGGTCAAGCGAGGGGTATCCTTTTCGACCACACCCTTGGCATTGATGATAGGTCTTCGACACCATCTATCCTGTCGCAGTATCACTGTCGATGCAACCCTTCTGGGAATAATAGATGGATCGCATCCTCTAGCGAGGAACACCATCGTTGCAACGACTAGAACCCCCAACTTTGCTGAAGGGAGTTACAGGAATTTCGAGAATGGGTTCAGGGAACTCGGTGGGTTGCATGATCTTTCGATTATGGTCCCACCACCAGAGTTCGATGACACTGTCGATGTACCTGCTGCTACTGGCACGGGGAATGGGGCAACTCCTTTTTTCGAGATGTGGTCTGCTATGAATGTCATTCCAGACTTGCATTTTATACTCATCTTCGTCATCGCCGACACACCTATTTTGCCCTCTATCTTGCTCCCATCCGAATGCACTGTGCCTTCAGCCTACCTCGATATCGAATCTCATTCCAGCCCATTTGAAGCCCGATTCCAGCCAGGCCTTGAAACTCCATTTTCCCCTTCCTCCAGATCGGCATCTTCCTCAGCCTCAGCCTCAGTATCGTCAAGAGGACGATCGTCGTCGAGAGGACGATCATCGTCGAGTCGACATTCTCGTAGTCCCTCTCCATACCCGACCCCCAGTGGATCCAGGCACGATGTGATTCTGGATATCTGCCGAGCTGAGGTTTTGGATATCGCATCCTTGGAGTTCAAGGCAAAATGCATCAAGGGGAGTCGTACAACTCCTCTTTCTTCCCTTGCTGCTTGCTTCTATGCAATGGAGAAAATCATTCAGCAACTCGGACTTGACCCTGCCAATGCCCATTCGTCTCGATCTTTTCTTCCCAGTGGGAAGAACATTGAGGTGACGACAGCCGACTTATTGGGTAGCTTCGGCTGGAACTATACAACATTCAGCAACAAGCGAAAGCTGTACCACAAGGCAAAATCTGTCGCTCTTCGTTCTTGGAAGGGACATACTCCTGGTAGCTTCCATTCCTTTATTGCTTCACAACTTCTAATGCGACACCTAGCCTATGGCGAACCTAAATTTACCGAGTACAAAGTGTTTTGTGGCATCAAGTTTTTGTGGGCAGAGAATGGCTCTCTCAGTCTGAATGGTGCACTGCCCTCATCTGAGGCCCAAGGCGATGAAAGATTTGCAGCCGATCTCCGACAGCATGACCTCGACAAATGCAAGCTTTTGAACGACTGTACTTGCTGAATCACAGGTACTCATTATTTATATCGAGTGCCATTCATTGAAAAGCAACAGTATCAGATTCGTTTTCTTGAACCCAGCACAACATACATCTTTCGTAACTAGAATACCATCCTCTTCGTTAGATACACTACTCCAACAATACTTACTGTAGATTACTCTTCGTTCATTATTAGACTATCACTGCTTATAGTTTCGCGAAATTAATCGTACTACGTACTCAAATCGTCATTGATTTTTCTTCCTATGCAACTAGCAATAGAGGTTTCGCCACGCTCGCCGCCTCCAGAACCTGCCACCGCTTCGGGAGGCTGGACACCGCTGCCACCGAGCTCATCGGGTCATTCCGTTCACAATGCGGGTTAAGGAGAAGTTTGAGGAGATGAAAAGGAAGGGGACATATGTTGTAGAGTCAGGTAGCATCCAACATAATGACAGTGTCGCATAGTTATCACAGCTGTGTTTTGGTGGGCTATAAACGGGTTAGCATATTAGTTGACAGTGTGATAAACAAAACGTGCAGGATGAAATAAACTGAGCAAAAAAAAAAAAAACCTCAGAAATTGGATCAAAATGGCAAGTTAGTATTCTATAGAAATTAAGTCTCACTATGGGGAATCGAACTTGTGACCACCGTACTCTAACCTTTACCAGTGTTAAAGCAAAACAGCCACTACCATTAGACTAAGATAGCAATTCAAAAGTGGATAATTGATGGAAATACAGAGGGTTGGCTCCACTGTTCAGACCTATTGCACTGCGACACAAGTAAATTCTTGCCATGAGTATATAATGGATATAAAATATATCGAACGATCTAAGAGATGACTCTACAATGCAAAGGGTATATGTATGATCTAGTACAAGCTGTGTCTATAGGAAAGAGTGTCGTCCGATTCCAGCTAAAATTTGCAGGAGCAGCCAGTTGTCGACTGCCTGCTCAACTGTGAAGGGCTCGGTGGGATTCCCAGCAGTGTCGAGGGTAGGATAAGAGCGATTGTGTAGCTCGACGAGGTGGGAGATAGGAATGCGAGCTGTGCGAAAACAGGTCCGAAAGCTAATAAGACCTGCTCGCATGTATGCAGCTCGAGTGTCGGGCTCATCGTGATAGCCTGTCTCGTTGGGTCCGACAAAATAAACACTGAGTTGCTGATTTTCATCGAACTCGACATTAGGGCACCCTGCTGTCGCCCAGCACAAAGCACGACTGCGAAACGATACAGTTCCGACCTGGTCAAATGGGATGAGGGGGCTGAGATTGGGAATCGCCTCGGCGAAGAGGTTTGGACAGGGGGCACCTGATCCTCTCAGGAAGGAGTAAAGCATATCACAAAGATCCATGTCGGCGACAGGGTGTGCAGAGCCAGCGATGGAGCGAAGATTGCTACGATGTACCGAGAATACCTCTAGATGTGGCTGCAACGATGCGAAGTCGTGTATGATTGATGTCCAAGTTCGAGAGATGAGCATGGATGAGCCACCAGGGGAGGAGCAGATGACCTGAGGAAGAATTGGTTTATCAAACGATAATTTTCACTTCAAAAAAACAGACCTTTCGGAAGTCGAATCCATTGGAGCATGGTATTTGGAAGCCAGTCAAAAAGGCCTTGAGCTCGGAGTGCGATGGTGGATGAGGACCAATGAGGGCTGTATACAGCATGTCGGTGGCCAGAGCTCGGTGCTGGGATAGGTCGCGATTTTGGAGAGATGCGATCTAGTATAGCAGGTTGTATAAGCAGCTGAGATGTGGTGAGAGATTAGACTCACAGGGATATCGTGGTAAGTGGCAAAATGGGCCTGGAAAGGGGTAAGATTGCCCTCAGGTCCCATCGCATTCCAGTCGTCGATCAGAGCCCTAAGCTCAGCGTGCCATTCGCCCACGAAATCCCGAGTGAGCGATTGAATGTCACACTGGTGGGCAGCGAATTGGATGAAGGCTGGACTCAGAGGCTCAGGTGCGATACCATGAATGAGCATGAGAGCTGCTAGGCAGCCAAGCACAGTGAGAGATTCCCTACGATCGTTGCTGACGAAGTGAGAGGTCGATAATGACATGGTGGTTGCAATCGAGCATCTGTTATCGAAGCGAGGCAGAAACCAGATTGATGGATGGTCGGCGAATGTACGAAAGGCAGTGTAGATAGCTTCTCGCTCGAGTCCATTCCCAGCTGAGAGGAGCGAGCCATCTGGCTGTATTCTGGATACAGATGAGTAACAGCATAAGATACGACAAGTGTAGACTCGCATCTTGAATGTCCTCGACGAGGACATAACTGGGGTAAAGTTTTTGTTGGCAGCAGCTGCCCTGATTTGAGCGATAAGATTACTGGCTAGCTCTGCCATATCCTGCCCCTGAACGACAAGCTCAGGAGGGTTACTGGCACTAGAGGCAGTTTCGAAGAGGGATTTCGCAAAGTAGCTGGATTCAAAAAGAGCACCATACTGGGCAGGCTGGGCGACCCAGTTATTAGCCCATAGCTGGGTAACTGTCGGGGTATCCTGTTATTGAACGATTAATCGCCAAAACAATCCTATGAACAAGGGTTATCGTCGTACCTCTACAGCAGCATCGTTTGTCAAGTCTATGGTCTGCAAAGGAGAGTTCAAGCTAAGAAAGAAACATAGACTAGCTCAATGGTCGTACCTCTGCAGTCGGAGGTGAGACATTGTCTGCCCTTGGAGCTGTTGTATTGTGAGACTGCGAAAGCGAAGTCAAGTTGTAGAACCGACAAGTCAGACTTTGAATCATACCTCTACAGACAGGCTCGACGATACTGTGCTGCTGGTTGTTTGCGATGGTTCATTGTTAGTCTGGAAAGAAATAAGCAGTGGACATGATATCATAGGCAACGATACAAGCTGTACCTGCTGGATAGGCACAGTAGACAATGTGGAACTACCAGCAGCCAAAGCTACTGCATTTCGATTCTAAAAAAGATAAGCGACTAGACCAAAACCATGGGAAGAATATAACATACAGTGGGTCGCACCACAGGAGTTGGTGTTGGGGGGAGATTCTCGACATCAGACCCCTGTAAGATGGTTAGAACTGTAGAGGAGAAATGTAAAGCTCGCTTACGAAGAGCGAGTCCTCCACTTCCATCTCATCGTCGGTTTCGCCATCTGACTCACACACAGGTGCGACCCAGCGAGAAACCCCTGCCCGACTTCGTTCTCGGAGAGAACAAAGAATGCATCATAGCAGGCAGGCAAGAATGGCGACGAAGAGTACCAGACCGACGATAGGACGACTCTCGGATGGTTTTGCATATAATGCCTGGGCGAGCGACAACTTCAATCGTGTCAGCAAAGGAAACAATCCAATTGGTACGATGCCCTACTGAAATTGATCAGAAGTCGGCCCTTGCGAATCAGAAGTCTGGGCTTCGTAAAGGTCGGGATATTCTCCTTCGCAAATAGACTACTGAGTGTCAGCTCGTGATCGATAGGTTGTCGTGTTAGGATGACTAAACCATCCCGAGTACGAGGAATCCCTCGGTTGGATAGACCTAGCAATTGGAGATGGACAGTCTCGTGGGTTCGAAGATGACGACGAAGAGACGACGATGGCTGCTGGAACTCCCACTTTTGAGGGGAACTACTCATATCGTTTGCGACTGTACTCATCAGAGACAAGATCTTGGTGTCGGTCGGTAGGCGATAAGTAAAGCGAAGAGAGTTGTCGTCAAGAAAAGTATCGAACGAGTCGGCAAGGTTGAAAGGGAGGTAAAGACTGGTATTGGATTGGGACTGTCATAACCAAGGTTATCAAGAAGAAATAGACATCGAGGAATGCGAGACTTACAGTAGGAAGATAGACATGTACTCGTATATGTACATGTTCCTTGTTTGTATCAGGGTCAATCTCAAAGACAGAAGGAGCCGATGTATCGGCATAAGGCAGGGATGGGGTTGGCTGGGCTCTTCCCCTGCGACGACGACGAATGGGAACAGTAGCCGAAGGAGGAAAATGGGCTTCAATTGCATGGTTACGACTGCTGTTCGCCTCAGATATCTCCGAGCGACTAGGTCGATCTCTGGAGCGAGAGCGAGTTCCACCCGATTGGCGAAGCTGGTTGGAGTTTCCTGCCATACTCACAGCAAGCGAGGATGTTCCTAGGAAGGGCTGGTAGCTGGAGGGCAGAGAGCCTGTCGTTGCTGCATTTGGATGTCCTCGAGCAGCCGAAGGCATATATGCAAGGGGTCGGGGTGGGCGAGTACTGATATAGCTGGTAACTGGAGCTGGTCGGATAGAGGCAGAATCGACAGCCCCCTGAGAAGCCGACTGAGGAGGACCAGCGATAGATCCTGGCTGGTATTGTTGCACCAGGGACTGGAGAGTGTTGAATGCATTTGCAATGGCATCAGCTCCAGCAGGGTCCATGCTTTATCTATATTAGGCCTGAATATCTATACCGAGGATCTAAAAACTTACATAGAAGCAAAGTTAAGAAGGCGAGTTCTATGAGCACAAATTAGTTAGATAGTCAAACAAGAATATGTTTCACTCACATTAGGTCTTGGAATGAGACGAAAGAGGTATAGAGTCTGCAACACCTCAGTAATCCACTGAAGAGCGATCCAGATTAAACTTACATTGGTATGATATTCTGATTGTCAAGGAGGTGGAAATGAAAGCTAAGCCTTTGGAGTGTAGACACAAAAAAGCAGAGAGCGATTGGGCTAGAGAGCGACTTGTTAGAGGGGTAGGGTAGAAAAGATATCGCTGCTCAGACTCACCAGTTAAATACCCTAGGGTGACCTTGTCTTTCGGACTCATAGGCGACAAGAACGAGACCATGGTCGACCATGGTCGATGCTAGCCGACAATAGTGGGACTATGTTTGATCTTAGCCGACCATGGTCACGATGGTTGATCATAGCCGACCATGGTAGATCATGGTTTGATGGTGAACCTGCCAAACTGGGAAATCAGTCCAAAATAGCAACCTCGAACCTCAACCTCAACATAATTGTTCTCGACCATCACACCACAACCTCAAACCTCAGCATTTATGTGCTGCTATTTGTCAACCTCAGAGCTCGTACTCAACCTCAAACCTCGTGCTCAAACCTCAAAATATACCAAAACCTCGACCTCAGACCTCAGACCTCAACACTAAACTGTACAAAACCTCATGGCCCGTCCTGCAAATTACTGTTCTCAACCTCGCTGCTAGAGCTAATATTTTTCAACGATAAATAAGGTCATAACTACTCCTACTCGGGAAGCGCCACGGCTGTGCGCGAAGATGTGCTCGTGACGATGCTGTACTGTTTGGCGCTCAAGAGTCCTTCCTCGGCTTCTTCTCTCCTTGGTTTCTCGTCGGCGGATGACTGCGTGTGCCGTGTGTCGCCAGTCGACAGTCGACGTTCGAAGGCAAAGGCCTTCCGTCCGCATTCCCAACACCTCCTCTCAAATAGCATTTGCACAAGCCCGCCCAAGGCCTCCGCGAGCTGCTCCCTTAGGGGGATACGGAACAGCTCCGTCGTCATTCTTACGCGCAGCGGTGGTCCATAGCCCGAAGCGTCCTCCTGCTCTACCTTTCACTTCCGTCTCTCGCCTTCCCCCAAAGAACAGCGCGCTATCTTTGTACTTCCAAACACACACCCCGAGCTTGCTAACACTCGCACCTCAGGAACCCGCCACCGCAGAACCATCCCCGACCGCAAGTTCTGGCAGAAGAGCCTCACAGGTGGTCACCGGTACGACACATCCACTCAAGTATTGTGATTGACTCCTCCTCATTCATTTTCTCATCACCGCTCTCCCCTCCCTCCTCTAATATTCGCGGCCAGCGTCAGGGCGTACTCTTGAGAGAGTAGAGGGCGGAGCGCGGGCGCGGGGGATCCGAAGTCGAGACTGTGTGTGTGCGGTGAAAACGGGGAGGACGCGCAGGCTGCCGGTGAGCGGGTGGTGTCGATCAAGTTGGGACGGCATCGTCGAGTCGAGTCGCCGTCTGCGTTGAGTCGGTAGGGAGGGAGGATGGGGGCGAACGGGACGCAACGCCGTTGGGGTGCGATGCAACATATTCTGCGCCCCATTATCCCTCCTGAGCTCGCGGGCAGCGTCGATAACATGTCGCTCTTTTTTTGGTGGACATCGGGCAGCGCCGGCACATCACCGTCCACGTTCAGAGGAAGAAACAAAACAGGGTAGGGGCACGCGCAATGGTGCGGATGAAAAGCTGGAAGGTCCGCAGGCGCAGGCGCAAGGCCTTCATGGAGGATGTCGCATTGTTGGTAGGGTAGTTGTCTAAGTCGGGCGGTGTCGGCACAATCACCATCCACCTTCAAAAGAAGAAATAAAAGAGGGTGGGGCAGCTCGCAATGGTAGGGATGTAAAGCCGGAAGGTCCGCAGGTGCAGGCGGAAGGGCTTCCAACGTTAAAAGCTAAGTCGTCGACGTCGCTCGTCGCTTATGTAATGTGTAATTGTGGCAGCTGTTACTGTGATCTCAAAGCACCCCGTAACCGGCCCACCCAGGGATCGCTACTCCACCTCTTCAGACTCGGCGCTACCCCACCTACGACGCTGGAGCCTCTTGAGTCAGTCCCCTAAATTGATTCGGTTCAGCCGCTTTAAAAAAAGTAAAGACTATTCCGATACGCACGGCTCCTCGTCGTCCTCATCTTCATCCTCGCCCTCGTCCTCGTCCTCTTCCTCGTCCTCCTCGTTCCCTTCATTGTCCGTTTCCCATTCATCCTCATCCTCTTCCTCACCCCCCTCCTCGCGCGATTGTCTTTCTGCGGCCTCGTCTACCTCAAGCACTCTGCAGTGTTCGAGAAGCGCGTCTTGTAATCTCTGATCCTCCTCCCTGTTCTTCGTCACAAACGCCACGAGGTCCAAGTTGTCGTCCGCGATGCATCCATATTTCGGACCCAGCGTTGGATGGTCTCCGATGAGCGTTCTGCCTTGCTTTTCGCGCTGCGCACAGATATGGGCCTGCCACTTTGCGTAGGCAATGTGGCCAATGTCGGCTGCATCTTGCGTGGCCGCCAGCTGCATCCAGACTTCACCAGATCTCATGAAGCTGCGAATCGAAGTCCGCCAATCCGCCATTACGATCTCGACCTGTTCCCTCCACCGCTCCATCTCTGCCTCAGCACGAAACCATTGGATACGATCGCCTGCAAGACAGTGAGCTAACTGCGGTCGACGTATGGCTCTAAATGCCTACCTTCCATCGTCCACTTGCGTAACTCTTCCGCGCTCATCTTTCCAGCCTTAAATCCCCATAACCACCCATCTTTCCGAGGCACCTTCTTCGCGTTTACCACTCTTGGAGCGCTGCTGGTGGCGGGCACCTGCTGTTTGGGTTGGGGCCGTGCTCGACGGAGCATCACCGTACCCACGGACGTTGTCCCTGCATTCCCTGTGCTGCTTGTCCCCCCATTGAGACACCAGCGCCAACTGATATCGCGCCTTGGCCCAGATAGGTCCATCCG